>FIZR01016356.1:0-47054 GCA_900060175.1 Ferrisia virgata
TTTTTTTTTTTTTTTTTTTTTTTTGACCCCTTAAAAAAAAAAAAAAAAAAAAAAAAAAAGGAAAAAAATCATAATAACCGAAAAACATACGAAAATCCGTCAATAAAAATTAATACGTTTCAGTAACATATAAACTACGTACATTTTGTCGTCGTTTAACTCGGCAACACTTACACAAATAATTTTAATGCAATAAAAATGATTAAATTTTAAAAACAAACAAGAATACCGTACAACATAACATAAAAGATAAGCAAATACTTGTAGACTCACACTGAAAATTTTCACTGACTGGTGTACACCATACCCACCGAACATAAAGGAACAGGTTTTTGTTTCTTCTTCTTTTTGTTTTTGCCGGAATTTTGCTTATTAGCTGTGAAATAATTACTCAAGTAAAACATGAATAAATTATTATTCGAAAGAAAATGACCAGTGTTTCAATACCTTCTTTTTCTTGTTGGGCTTTGATCAAAGCTGCTTCTACGGCGTCACTGATTAGATTACGAGAATGCGATGTATTGGCTTCGCTTTCCGACACAGTTGCACGTTTACGCCACCCTCCATCTTTGTTAGTATCTTTTAATTTCTGTAAAAATGATTAACTGGTCATGACATAATTGAAAAAAAAAAAAAAAAAAAAAAAAAAAGGAAGTAACGTATTTCGAAACAATACCTGCGCAAAAGTATTGCTATTATTTAGGGTTAACGAGCTCAGAACTTTGTTAAGTGGCGAAGTACTGCGTCTAGACATATTACTTTGTGGACTACTGGCTCGACTCGATGTAGCTGATTGAATTCTGTAATTATAAATCAATCGTTATTATAAATTTAAAACATTTAAGAGTATACATGAAGAGAAAAAAATAATACCTTGGGGACAGATTAGGAGGCGTATCAGAACCGCATTCAGGAAAATGATGATAAGAATCCAAACGTAAACTTCTGGGCGGTGAATGACGGCCTAGTTGCTTATTGGCCAATTGTTCGGCTTTCTTTTGTATTTTACGTTCTTCTTTAGCACGTTTTGCTCGTTCACGGTTCCTTTTTTCGAGTTGATCTATAATGGCATAATTGGCAATAAATCCTGGGCCTGAGAATACTTCCGAAGTGTAAAGCGAAAAAAATCACCTTTGAAATAGTTCTTCGTCTCAGGTGACACGATATTTGATGGTAAATCAACCTCAACAACGAGAAATTGACACGTTAAGGGCAAATGCTGAAGATATCGTAGCCGTTTACGTAATCCCTCGGTCATCGAACCAGATTCTATTTCAACAATGGTACCGGTTATGAGAGGAGGCCCATTTTCTAAACATCCGTACTCGCGTTCTAACATTCGCGCGTTGATCGAATGTAAAAATATTTGTTGACCGTCGATCGCTATAAAAGGCTCTGAATCAGTATCACTGTCAAGTTTAGCAAGCCAGCAATTCAGATGTGGAGCAAATACCTTGATAGAAGTAATAGTCTTTTGCATGCGGAATATTTGAATTGGTGGATATTTCAAGGTCTTCAACTGTTACGTTCGGAATTGTGTCTTCTCCATTACTGCTTACGCTTTCGTAACGCATTCTGTAGAAAAATATCGCACAAAAATTAACAAACATCGGAAATTTATGAAATAATAAAACGAAAATACATACTTTGGACGTGGAGGACTACCGATCGTGGATTCTTTCGCGGCTTCATCATCGTCAAGAATGTCTGTAATGGTTTCGAATGGAAATTCCTGAAAAATTACGCTCAAATTAGCTAGAGCATCCCTACCAAACAAGAAAGGAGTTCAAATGTATTTACCTCAGCGCCAAATTCAGGAGATGTGGATAAATTAGAAGGAATATCAAATTTGTCTTCCAAACTACTGCTGCAACACGGGATATTATCTGATGCACCAACTTCATCCTAATCAAACCAAAAAAATAAATCAATTGTTCAATATCGAGCCATATGATAAATAAAATGATTTTCACCTGCAGTAATTTAGCTCTGCGTTCGTTCAACAGCTGTATTGCTTCTTCGACGAAACAAAGTTCAGGGGTGTTTTCATTGGCTGATAATTCGCTCTTCAGTTCAATTTCTTCGTCTTCGATAATTTTTAAAATCTAAAAATATTTTTATGAATATACGAGCGAAAAAAAAATTTCTGAATGATTTGAATTACGTTTTCATAATTTGCCAGCAAGAGTTTGGAGTATACGGTGGTGTGATGATTTTCTGAAACATAAAGTAAAGTGTTTGAAGTTCTGGATGTTCCTTCGGATACTGGTATGGTCACTGTAGATCCTCGTTCTCGTTTCACCAATTGGAAAGTTATATCGTTACCCGTACTGTATTGAATTTGGTTTAATAATTTCACGCTGTAAAAATAAATATCGCAGGTCATGGATTATCGAATCATTAAAAAAATACAATTTAAATAGGTAAAAAAAAAATGATTACCTTTTTAAATCTTTTCTGTGGACTGCTTCAAAACAAATAGGACACTTATGCCAGGGTTTATCTGTAAGAGCAAGATAATGAAGAACACACGGCCAACAATAAATGTGCCCACAACGCGTAATTTTGGCAGCGGTAGGATAACAAAGACATATAGGACAGTTAACAAGTTCAGGTGCGAGAACATGCTGCAATAACACAATCAATTCATAAATCATACGTTCTTCGTAGACTGTAAAATTTTTTAAGTGACAAAACGTACAATCTGTTCGATAAATTTCCAATCGACTAAAATATCTGGATCACCCAAGTAAACAGAGTAATCTTCGTCTGATCGAACTACAAATTGGCAACTAAAATATGAGAAAAGCGAAGAGTTGAATTAAAATCGGAAAATATTACATTCGCATTATTTCAGGATAGAATTGCATTACTTGGCTTGTAAAAATTGTTCTTTGTTGTACTTATGTTTTTGAGTGGTCATCAAATCGCGAATGGTATTATGAATAATTGATTTTGGCGCAGAATAATGAGACGCGTTAAGAGCCCCGTCACGTGGTTTACAATGAAAATTCAACAAATAAGTAAGATTTCTTTTCTTACTTTTCTTCAAATCAAAGTCTTCGTCCAACTCCGAAACTAACTGTAAGGAAATGTGATTATCGTTACACTTGAAGCAACATCAACTTAAAAATACCAAACGCAAAACAAACCTCGGTATTCTTTCCTCCACTTTCATGATGATATCCACGGGCCGAGGACCTTCTATTATGGTATTTATTTTTTTGAACTGGCCCAGAGGATTGTTTTCTGGATGGTTCATATTTCGGAACTGGATTATCACGTTTACGTGACGATTTTGAAAACGGTTTTCCGACGGGAACATCTGTGCCAATTTAATATTATGATAATATTACGCAATACAAAGTGTTGTTTACATTACAAATGTTTAATTCAATGTTACGCTGAAAATCATACAAATAACGGAGGGTATTCATATCGAACCTTGACTTTTTTTCGTCTCAACAATTCCTTTCGGAGTTTGAACTGAACGATTTAATTTCTTTTCCATAGTGAATTCCTCGTACATTGATGGCAACAAGAGAGAAATACTCTCCAAAAGGAGTTACAACGATGATCTTTGAACTTGTCATTTTCAGAAATCCATGGTCTACAATACACGATATAAATAAAAACTAATACGAATGATGAACGTTACAATTGAAATTAACAATAAACGAATGCAAACACGAAAACTAAAGGGAGATTTTACTCCCTTTTAAGAAAATTTTTAACCAACTCGAAAATACGCAATAAATCCGTCGCAATTTCAGCGACATTCACCATAAAACAAAATGGAGTCTTTGAATTTCAGGGTTGCCTAAAAATTTCACTAGGATAAATTTTTTGTTTATTATCTATGCTAAACATTCATGAAAATACTTGAAGTTGACAGGTAAATTACGGCAAATGAACAGAAAATTACGTAATTTCTCGAATTTACTACATGTTTCTTACTGGTTGAAACGGCAGTGTTGACATTCCAAAAGAAAAACAAACAAACAAAAATTATTTATTTTTCGGAAATCCGCACAAAATTAATCAGTTTTTTTATGTTTCTAAAAAATTTGAATTATTCAATTTCCGAGATCATTGTTGAATTTTTCGCTTTATTTAATTAGTTTTTAATTATATTTCTTTATATTGTGATGTTTATGAAAACGTTGAGCTAATAATTGTTATAATGTTAGATAATAATCAGTTGTTAACGTGTCAAAAATTTCTACAAGTGTTTTTATCTAATGTCAATCCGGACGATCAACTTCCTGTAAAATTGTCTTCCAGTAGTATATGTAAAGTAGAGATTACTGGAGCTGTTACGGATTGGATCTTGCAATATTTACATCAATGGTAGAATAGATTATAACTCGATAAATCGTAGTATAAGATCTGACCAAATATGGATTATTTTCTGTGACACCCATTGCTCTATTATGTGTTTTAGGAGCTGTCCCGATTTTCTTATTACACCGCTCGCCAAAATAATCCTAGACGAAATTCGACAAAAATTAAACGAAGAAAGATGCCCTTTTCGTAACGAGGAGACAAATGGTATTTTAATTTTATAGGTGTAGTCTGCACAGGTTACGCAATTCGAATTATCTTTCATGTTACGTGTGACACACATGTTTATTTTTTAGCTTATACGTCATTGTCTTTGATGCAATACGTCGTGAGTAAAGTTCAAGATATATGTAAACAGTACAATGACCCAGAGAAACTGTACGCCTTGTCTTTATCCGATTGCATCCTTCCGACCGCTACGTTTGCTACGAAAAATAAACGAAGGCAAATGGAAGATCGTCATGTTATCGTTGACGATTTAGCCAAATTATTTAGTAAACAGGTTAAAATTAATATATTAGTACTTCGCGATACGAGACGAATATTTTCCCAATATTATATTTATCTGAATTTTCATTTTCCAGGATTGTCAACCGATTAGTTACTACGCTATATTTGACGGTCATAACGGTACTGGTGCTGCAAACTATAGTGCCACTCATTTACACCAATTTTTAGCTGAAAGTCAATTTTTCCCAATATTTCCTGAACAAGCGTTAACCGATGCTTTTAAATTGACTGATAAAAATTTACTGGAGAAACTAGATTCTCAGGTGCATATATTGTGTCGACTATTTGGGCTTCATTTTGACCGCCAATTCTATCAAACGATGGTATTCAATTTTCAGATTACTAGAAGCGGTACTACTGCCGTCGTTGCTTTATTATATCACGAGAATCGGATGTTGTATGTAGCTTGGGTTGGTGATTCTGAAGCTTTGATATCAGCAAAAGGTCGAGTTCAACGTTTGGTCGTACCTCATAAAGCCGATCGACCGGTAAAGTTTTATTCTTATATTATTTTGATAACTATGTACTGGAATAATTGGTATATATGTATTTGTTTTTTTTCGCAGGACGAAATTGAACGTATTAAGAAATGCGGAGGAACTGTTTTGTTCTGGCAAACGACGTATCGTGTTAATGGTCAATTAGCTATATCTCGATCTATCGGTTAGATTTTGTTGCGCGTAGCTTTTATTTATCGTTGACGAATTTCCGCTAGTTGAAATTTCGCATATTTTTTAGGTGACGCTGATCACAAATCATGCGTAATTAGTGTTCCGGATATGATTTCTATACAATTAAAAGGCGACGAAGATTTTATAATTTTGGGCTGCGACGGTTTATGGGATTGTGTAGAACCAGAAAAGGCTGCCGAACTGGTTTATCGTCATGTATCATCGAATCCAGGTAATTGATCGGATTAGTCGGTTTATTTTATTGTCAACATACCGATCATTTTCATAACCTATAAGTTGTAAATATTGATACCCTGCTCCCTCGCCCTGCTCGCGATTATAATTCGAAATTATTAAGGTTTGTTAGTGTTAGTACATCGTACCGGGTGGTGTTAGCTAAGCGCGAATAATTTATCAGCCAGTGGTACAATCGATTGCCTCGCTTTATCGCATCCGAATACGCAACACCACGTTGCTGCAGTCATAGCTGATTAAGAATCATCTTCGAATTTCGAGCTTTGTGAATGATAAATTTTACGTAACCGGGCAACATGGCGATGGCGTATGCATGATTTACGTGTCAGTGCTCTCTGGGAACTATACTCAACAGAGCAGCAGATAGGAGTGAAAACTACTGCCGCAACAATGACGACAATGTAGCCGCGTAATTATTCGCAACTACATAAATATATGCTCGTCGCGGCGTCGAATAAATTACAAAAGGAAGTCGAACCTCGAATGTCTGTGGTTCTCAATCACGAATCGCGAACCGGTATAATTTTCGGCTGCACAACACAGAACAGAGGCGAACAGACGGTGAGCGGTGGTCCTTGTCGTCGTTGAATATGTGTGAAAGTTTAATCATATTTTTGTTCCCTCTTCTTTTCTTTCATAGCCCTCTGTTTAGAAACCTTCGAGAAATGACTTATTGCGACGAACGCAGAGCAACGCAGCGGTTGCAATATTTGCGGTGTATTTGTCTCGTAAATGACAACTCCTGTTCGGCTAATGACCGCCAGCACCACGGTGCGTCTTCGATCTCACCGCAAAACATACACAAGACGGTTTTTGTTTCTTGTACTCGGTCCAAAATTTCGTTGCGCGACGAGTTAAAAATAAAAAAAAGCCACGCTTTCAAAAAAGATTACTTCGATTTTATCGTTTGGAATACAAATCGGCCAGCCAGACGCATCGTGCTGGTGAAAATAAGCGCACGAAATTATATAACCCGGACTATATCGGTAGCCGAGTTGAGTTAAATTATTCGGTAATAATTCGGCGGTGATTCATTGTGGTAGGTCTTGGGCTTTACCATCGAATAAAAATGCATTCTTCGCTAGATGCTCGCTTTACGCCATTTTTAACCGTTTCGTTTTCAACGTAGCTAATTATTTGCATTTCCTCGCCGGTCTCCTGCGTTTTTTTTCCTCTTCTTCTTCTTCTTCTTCTTTTTTTCTTTCTCGCTCGCTCTCTATCACTGTTCAGAGTCTTTTCTCTTTTCGTGGGTAGAAGTACGTAACGCGATGAATTATCGAACAAAGAACCTAAATGCAGCCAGTAGAACCAACTGTATTAATTTGAATTTAATTGACGATTTGGACGAGTGAAAGTGTCTCCTGCGTGGAGCGATTTATTGCATTGAGTGCATTTCTCGGTTTGCCAATCCCTACTTTCGGCCCGATGAATTATCGTTACGCTGCTGCGCTGCGATGGAAATTTTACGAAAATATTATCGATTCGTCGCCTTTTTTCTGATTAATTTTCCATACGTATTATCTTGTTAATCGAACCGCTCGAGTAAATTGGCTTTTTTAAAGATCAATTCTTCTTTCGTTCTAATAGAAGAAAGACAACTCGCCGGGGAATTGGAGAATTTTTTCGCAGGCGTCGACCCTGAAACAATGGAAATTTCTGTCGAAACTTTGGCTCGTGGTTCGCTCGAAAAAATCTCTTTTACTCCTCTTCGAAGTAATTTCATTTATCGAACCGCCGCCCTTCGGTACGACCTTTTTCACGAGCGCTAATTGCATTGAAATGAAATTAGATTAATTCGTACGGTCGATTGATTTTTCTCATTATGGTACAGTCGTCGTCGACTGCTGAAAGTTTACCTTCATTTGGTGGTTATCGCTGTTGGTCGATTGCTGCGGCGGTGTTTCGTCTATTCTACTTACGTGTGTCTCTTGCTGGGACTAGACAAAACCCTATGAGTAAATAGCTCTTTGGCACGTACCGACGACAATGCAGCGGCCAGATCGCTCATACCGATGAGATGATGTTGACGTTATTAATTGACGTATGTTCGTATGCCTTTTGTATGTAGATATGCTTTGCAATCGAAGTACATATATCGATGTGGATGCGCATACGTAATGTCATATTAGTCGCTAATTAGTTGGAATTTTGAATCTGCTGCGGTATGAGATGTTTGTTACGGTCGAATGGGCAACACTGATTTTACACGATAAAACATTCAAATTTTTTGAAAAATTTTTAGCCTAATTTTCTACATTATATTGTCAATGAAAACCGGCTAACGACCTGTGGTAGGGTGAGGGGAAGGGGGTATCAACGAAATTCGTTTTGGGGCACTAGAAAACCATTAAGATCGGTAGTAGTAGTCATGACGGACATTTATTCCCTTCTATTTCCCACCTTCTCTCTCCCGTAATTAAAAATGATTTGCTCAGCTCGATACTGACCAAAATCGTTCAAATTTAAGCAGTAAACCCGCTCACAATGTGAAAAGTAATTTGACCAATAATTAATAATTTATAATCTATTTACACAAAAATAAGCTTGATTGCCATTTTTTCTAGCCCTTGCCCCTCGAAGGATCCTCCCCCTTTCTTAGAATTGTACGTATCTCCTCTTCTATTCGTTCTACGAAAAAACTTTTCGATTAAAAGTTTCTTCTTGAAGTATTCTCTACATTTTTGATTATTACAAAAAATGCATTTGGAGCAACCCTTGCGCCCGAAATTTCAAAAATATATTCATCAAAATGCTCAAAATCAAGATATTCTCGCTCGTTACAAAAAATATCGAGTATAGCACAAAACTAATAATTACAAAAAGAAATTAAAATAAAATTTCACATCTAACAAGTGCCACCTTTTACCCCTCCCCCTCGGCCACCAACTTGTATCTGTTGGACCGAGCAAACGGACAACTACATATTGATAAACTCAGGTTATCATACAAAAGTGTGGTACCACAGGTGAAGGGGTTGGGAAAAGGGGTGTTTCTTGCTGGTAAAAATATTTCTAGAGACCGCCAACTACGTTGTATGATGAAATTTTATTTTTTGACCTACAGAATTGTTCGAATCACTTATTTTAAACGTTGATATGAAGGCAGAGGGTTTGACGGGGGGGGGGGGTGAAGGGTAACAGGAAGTATAATTTTTGAGATTTGGTGCGCAAAGGTTGCCCCGAGTGCAATTTTTGTAATAACCAAAAATGCAGGGAATTCTTGAAGAAGAAACTTTTGCATGAAAATTTTTTTTGGTGAACCAATAGAAGGGGAGGTAGGTGTATTTCTATAAAAGGGGATTGATACCCGGTAGGCGAAGGGCTAAAAAAAAGGCACCCAAGCTTATTTTTGTGTAAATGCATTATAGATAAAAAAAATCAGTCATCAAATTGCTTTCTACGTACATTTGGTGCGAGCGAAATCCTTTTTTTTTCGCGTTGATTCGACTGTACCAGATTTCATATTTTTGAGTGAGAATGACCTTGGGTCAAAATTGAACGATGCCCTAATTTGAAAGAGAGGAGGCTGAAGAGTCAAAATGGCATAAATTATTGGTTTTTAAACCGATGGATGGAGAGTAAAAAGTTGTACGTCATTTTCAAAAATTAACCTCCTAGTTCAATTAGGAGGAAAGTTATCGGGATTTTCTCCTTTTTTCACCTCCAAATTGAGCTAGGAGGTTGACATTTGGCATGTAAATTTAGTAAGGCTCTGAAATGTACCTTTCGGAGGTTTTAACTTTTCAGCCCCATTTCACCTCTTTATATCTCCAAAAAGTGGTTTTGGGCGGAGGTTTCTTATTTTTTGAGTCTCTTCTACGCGTATTCCCCCCCCCCCCTCTGAATTGAGTTAGTAGGTTAAAATTTGGCATATAGATTTGCTTGGGGATCCAATTTTTTCGCTCTGTGGTTTTTTGGTAGTTTTTTCTAATTTTTTGAGTTTGCCCCACACGTATTTCGTCTCCAGATTGGGTTGGGAAGTTGAAATTTGGCATGTACATTTAGTAGAGGTCCTAGATATGCCTTTATGGGGTTGCGGCTATTCATTCCTATATCTACGGATGGAGACACCTCATAGCGATTACTTTCTTTTTTCTCATGTTTTGTGATACTCAATTTCACACTGAAAAATAAAAAATCATTTTTTCTCATGGGTTTTTGAAGTTTTTTGTTTTTTATTGTCGGAAAAATATTTGGGGCTGAAAAGTCAGGGCCCCAAAAGGCACATTTAGGACCTCTGATAATTGTAATACCTAATTTCAGGTTCCTAGCTCAATTTAGAGGAGAATTATGTGAGAAACGAACTCAAAAAAATAAGAAAAATAAGAAAAAACTATCAAAAAATTACATTTTTTAGACCATGAGGGGGTGCAATGGAGCTAAAAAGTCGGAACAGTCAGAAGCCACATGTAGGGCTCCAACTGAATGTACATACCAAATTTCAACTTCCTAGTTCAATTTTATGAGCCGATAGGGGAGGAATAGCTTTTTTTCAGAGTCAAAAAGAGGGAAAACCTCCATATCTCCCCTCATAATTGACTTGAGAGGTTGATTTTTGGATATGTTATACAACTTTTGGTTTTCTACTAATTGGCCCAAAAAGGGGCTATATTTGCGTTTTTGGCCCCTCAGCACCCGCTCTCCCAAAATGGGGCAAAACTGAACTTTAACCCAAAATCATCCGCACTACATCTAATCCGCCGTCAAACTAAGCCGATTAATCGAATTATTGGTACGTTGAGATTTTTTTAATAAAATGTTCTAAAGGGTCCCAATGAGCACCCCGTAAAACCTTGCACCCTTACATCTTGAGCTTTTCCCTCTTGCAAGGGGGCGGGGGGTAAACCGACGATTGCAGAAATAAATTCTTGACGAAATTCCGGTTAAAATCATACCAAACTTGAGCCATTTCGTTCCAGAGGGACACGAGGGGGGGGGAGGGGACGGGCAAAAATAACGTAATTTCTACCATCACATAAAACAGCTGAAAATTTAGCATGAAATCTGAAAATTACCTCTAAAAATGTTCTTGAACGCTGAATATGATACTCACTTGATACATAAAAAGCTCTAAGTTCAGTTTCACCCACCAGGAGGGGGGAGTGAGGCTTCACTTCCCTTTCATTTGCGTGGTCGCGTGTAAATCTCGCCAACTGCAGAGCTATCAGTGATAGAAACGTAGTACATATTCGATACTTTTCATAGGGAGCTGTGAAGTGGAGGTTTTGAGTTAACGCCCCCCTCTCCCCCCGATAATTCACATACTGCAATTAGTGTGTCCTCGATGTCGATTTGTATAAATCAACTCGGCTGAACACGAATACGACGTTACTTTCCAGATCCGACCAGATAAAATGCCCCTAATTTGGAATTTACGCTGCCCCCATTTTTGATCAAATTTGAAAAATACCACCAAAAAAAGTTGATAAGTATTCTGGTTGTGTTTTCAATACGATATTCGGAGAGAAAAGGTAAAATTTCACGTATGTACGCTTGATAGACTTCTTCGTATGCCTAAAAGCTGCATGAGAAGTTGCAAGCTTCTAAAGCTGCTCGATTTTGGGGAAAATTTACTTATTTTTGGACTATTACTAACGATCGATCCTGTTTTTATTTTATTGTAAATCTCGAGACTAATATCGTTTATGGAATAATTCATTTGTAACCGTAACCGAATACGATGTTCAAGCATACGAAGATGTAGGTATGAAATTAATTTTAATTCCTCGCTCGTTTCATTTTGCGAAAGCTTTTCCCCTGTGTGCAGTGTATCCAAATGTACGTGCTTTTGTAGCTAAAATACGTACATGGCTGACACATGGTAATGAATTCGTTTTATTTCTTGGAAATACAAATGTGTTAAACGACCTTACGTTAGTTGCAGGTTTTAAAAATACAAAAGTAGGTACTATCACAGGTATAGAGATACGCTGATACAGGTACTTTACCTAGATCTTTGCTATCTATCGTGCCGCCCGTGGTATTCCTATGCTATTGTTGTTGTTGTTGTTGTTGTTGTTGTTGTTGTTGTTTTTTTGCAATTTAATTATCTATATTGTTATGCGTGCGGTACTTTATGGTAAGTTTATGGCGTGTTGAGCTCAACTGTATATTTATGGGATGATAAATTTATCAAGAATTGTTTTCGAAACGGTGCAAGAAGATACGGAGGCATTTATGCGTCAATTTTACGAACACCTTGTGCGTATGTAGATTTTACATACACAGATGGACGGGAAGTACGATGAACTCGTTAGTGTACGGTATGAGAGTCTATGGCAAATATTTCTCGTCGGCGATACTTCATAAACTGAAATAATTAAATACTATGTTCCATCGGCATCGGTAAACAGTCATCGCGATGCAAAGTAGATATAACGATTTGTGTGCACTGTGCAGCCTGTGGACTCGGTATCCAGTCTCAAAGTATGGTTGAAGTGGTGGAGTTCCAGAAGGTTATGCCGACGATTTCAAGTGGCTGAAACACGGTCCGAATGAAAAAGTACGAAAGCAGAAAAATTGTATTCATTGTTATGATTTAATAAGAAACGAGAATCGAGTTTATCGTTAGAACTGAAGAGAGGAAAATAATGATGATGAAAATACTATGTACTTTTTACGTGAAGAGATTTTAACGTACGAAGCGATTTAAGGTGGGTTTTTTCTCTCCGTAAAAGGAATACGTTGATTCGTGAATTATTTATTTATACGAATAATTCATTTTCGTGTCTGAGCGAAGAAACGTTTTTAGCCTGATTTTCTGTGTCATATTGTCAATGAAAACCAGCCTATTACAGCCTATAAGCCTTACGACGTTTGGAGGAGGGAGGGGAGTTTCAACGAAATCCGTTTTAAGGTCTTGGAAGACCATTGAGATTAGTTTTGGTGATGCCAGATATTTATTCCGCCCCCCCCCCTCCCCGCCTGAAACTAAAAATCATTTGCTCAGCTCGGTACAGACCAAAATCAACCTAATGATATCTTTTGAGTGAGGATAATCTTGAATCAAAATTTAGTATCGCTTAAATTTGGGGGAGGAGGTGCTGAAGGACAAAAATGGCAAAAACTATTCGCTTTCGAGCCAATGGTTAGAGAGTCAAAAGTTGTATTATATATGCAAAAATGAGCCTTCTAGGTCAATTAAAATAAAGAGAAATTAGGGGTTTTCCTTTTTTTTGACTCGAAAAACAAAAATTATTCCACGCATATTTCCACTTCAAATTTATACAGGGGTTGAAATTCGGCGTGTACATCTAGTAGGGGTCTTAGATGTGCCTTTTGGAAGTTTTGACTCTTTAATTCCATTGCACAACTTCTTTGTTTCGAAAAAATGGTTATTTTAGCTGGTTTTCTAATTTTTTGAATTTCCATTGCTCCATGTCTCTCACCTTTAAATTGAGCTAAGAAGTTGAAATTTGGTATGCGGATGTAATAGGTGTTTTTGATGGACTTCTTTGTGGGGGTTCAACTATGCACTCCAATACCTACCTGTGCCCTTACCGCTGATCAAGAAAAAATCATAGACCATTCCCTAAATACTGTATGTACTATGAATTTAATCTAATTAAAAAAAATTATTATGCGAAATGGTCTCCTAAATTTAAAATTATGTTTAGTATATCAATTCAATCGTTCATAAATGATTTTGCCATGTTTTTATCGAATGACTCATTTTACAGTGATTCAGTCGTTCAGCCATTCGTTCATAAACAGGTTGAATGATGAAGGATTTATTTAATCGTGCTTCTGACCAGCTAGGTTAAGATTTATATGTGAACGGTTAGTTCTCAACGCATTAGTTCATTCGCGAACAGTGTTTTTCAAAATAATTCATTTGTTTGTGAATACTTCATCCTGAAAAAATGATTCCATTTTCCCATACTTATTAACGAACAGTGTACAAGGATTGAATCGTTCAAGAATTATTTTTCCATGCAGATACGTTTGTTTGTATGCGAATTATTTTTGTTTTTATGTATTCATCCGTTTACCTAATGTAAATTATCAACTTTGAAAGGAGTCGTTCATTCGTGATTCATTTCAAGATGATCAATTCGTGCGCAAACGATTTACATTACCATGATTCATTCATTCATAAATAATTCACGCCAATACGATCAATTCGTTCGCGAATGATTCTCTTCAAGATGATTTATTCGTTCACGAACGACTCACTCCCGGATGATTTATTTGTTCATGAACGATTCACTCCGTGATTAACAACACGTTGGCGAATAATTCATTTCAAGATGATCAATTTGTACGTAAATGACTCATTTTGGCATGATTCACTGGTTCATGAACGATTCACTTCAAAATGATCAGTTTGTGCGCAAATGATTCTATTCAAGATGATCATTTCAGCTCGAATGACTTGTTTCAGCATGAATCATTAGTTTGCGAAAGACTCACTTCAACATGATTCATTTGTTTGTGAACGATTCACTTCGAGATGATCAATTTGTGTGCAAACCACTCATTTCGGCATGATTCATTCACTTGAAAATGATAAATTTGTTCGCATAGGATTATCTTTAGGATGATCAATTTGTGCTCGAACGACTCACTTCAACGTGATTCACAAAGGATGCACATTAACGTAGAATTATCCTCAAGATTATTCATTTGTTCACGAATGACTAGCTTCTATATGAATATGATTCATTCGTTCACAAACAATTTACTCCTGGATGATCAAATTGTTTGTGAACAACTCACTTTAACATGATTCATTCACTTCAAGATGATCCGTTTGTGAGTGAACGATGAATCCTAGATAATCAATTCGTTCGCGAACGAATCCCTTTCAGGTGATTCATTCGTTTGCAAACGATTCACTTCAAGCACAAAATGATTCATTGGTTCACAAACGATTCACTACAATATGATTGATTCGTTTGCGAACGATTCACTCTATTATTATCAACTCGTTCGCGAATGATTCTCTTCAAGATGATCAATTTGTGCTCGAATAACTTTTCTCAGTATAATTCATTAGTTCACGAACGACTCACTTCGAATGACTCACTTCAGCATGATTCATTCGTTCACAAATGATGCACATTCGGGAACGATCATCTTCAAGATGATTTATTTGTTCACGAATGACTCGCTTCAATATGAATATGATTGATTAGTTCACAAACATTTCATTCCAAGATGATGAAATTTTTTGTAAACGATTCACTTCAAGATGATCAATTTGTGAGTGAACGATTAATCCTAGATAATGAATTCGTTCGCGAACGAATTTCTTTCAGTTGATTCATTCGTTCGCGAACGATTTAATTCAAGTACAAAATGATTCATTGGTTTACAAACGACTCACTACAACATGATTGATTCTTTTGCGAACGATTCATTTTAAAACGATTCACTTGCTCGCGAGCAATTTACTTGAATATATTTATCTTTTCTGCATCTAGATGCATACAATTCATTAACCATTTCTTTTGTGGAAGGTTGCAGGGATACGGTAAATGATCCGTTTTCAAACTATTTGTCATACGGATAAGATACAAGTGATTCGCGAATGATTAATTTCAAAAAAACTCAGCATTGATGAAAAACTTACTGAGCAATATTGCTCGTAAAATATTTTTCATTTTTCGCTTCATTTATTAATAACAAGTTCGAATCCTTTTCCGCCTTCAACTGTTTTTGAATTTCACGTAAACCTTCTCTCGTTCTTCGCTCATTCAACCATACAGTCTTGTATTTTGGTCTCCTTTTTTTTTTTTTTGTTTTCAAGTACTTTGCCCTCAAATTAAGCGTGATGTTGGCGACGTATTTTCGATTAACGTTGCAATGGAAATGATCTCACATGTGCGTCCAAACACTTACTTAATGACTATCGTACTGGATATATTCTCAAAATAAAATTCTACATAATTATCGTCGAGGTATTTGGAAGTGGCTGCCAAATCGGCAGCATGTACAACGAGTAAACAATCTTATAAAACGAATGCGTAATCCATAAAAATAACTGGAATGAAACAATGATTCGTAAAGATTATCGAGATTTGAAAAAAAAAATATCTATTTTCTTACCAGCTGTGTCTAGGATTTTTTTTCAATTCGTTCTTTTCGATTGGCAGTAAATTAATAATAAAAGGTTGAGATGAGATAGTAAAGTATGTAAACTTAATGTATTCCAGAGATATATAGATCCCGATCTCTTTATGCTGCGTGCTTTGAATCCCATGAAAGAGTCAGAAAAGTATATGTACATGTACTAATGTTAATGCTCGAAAGGTTCGTGAGCTTTTTTGGCCAAGAAAGATAGATTGATCACGTTGTACGTTTTTCGTACCTATTCCTATATGAGCATCATATTTATCGTGTATCTGTGTACGAATCCACTCGAGTGTAGTAATTAGTCCCTAATCTGCTCGTATACCAAATATACAAATCTTATTGTTTATGAACATCGGAAGAATAACACTCGCAGCTGTGTTCGTTTCGCGCTTAAATAAACATAATTTACATTTATACGCCAGAACGATCGCGATGACTGACGTCAATTTGTCGCCATGCGAGATGTAAATTTTAAAATGACAGAAATGCACAAAATTAGAGAACCATACGTAATATTTGTGGGTACGCGATATAGGTACTACTAAGTAGGTAGAAATCGTAGGTACTGTAGATAATTTTAGTAGTATCGTCATTGCTGTTATAGTTGGAGAATTTTTCATCTTGAAAAGAACACGTCCGATTGATTTTTGCCCTCCTCTTCTTCTTCTGCCCTGCAGAGTGAAACTTTTAGCCGGACGTAAACGTGTGTAGGTATATTGCTGCGAAAGGTTAACGTTTTGAATTACTCGTCGAGTCGCATCGCTCTTCACTCGTACCCTACCCTTTTGTTATTTCTTCAATCCCAAAGGATATCTGTGTACCGCAGGCTATGTCTTTAAATGCGTACATGTGCATTGTCTACGCTCGATGCTGCCGGTGGTATCCACGACAAGACAATGAAAAATTTGTCTAGATGGTTTTTGCTTCAGTATCGTAGAGTACCTATATTCGTTCCTTTAGTTAGATATCAAGCGGTAGAAAATATGTCCGAATGAATTCGGATGTGAATTTTTTTCCCCGCAATGTTTTTTATTGTATTATATTTGTAGTCCTCCCTTTTGAAGTGGGTTGCGTTTTCTATAATTTAGTTAGATTGTATTTTTTATATCTGCGTGAAGCACCGTTCGAGTGAATGGAATTTTATTTTCGAGAATTGGCTGAAATTTTTATCTGCTGTAGACGAAAAATTGCACGCTTTTTTGAACCTTTAAGTTCAGAACCAACCTATTATATAAGTAAGGCAATATTTAACCAGGCTACGATTCGTAACGAAATGTATATTTTTGGGGGTGAACTATTGAGAAAAAAATCAGACCAAAAATGAGGAGATTCATAAAAATATGCGATTTAAAGGCAGTATAATCTTGAAAATTAAAAATAAATTATGAACTTTTTTAATGTTAAAAATTCGGAATATTATGATCTAGAATCGAAAGAATTTCGAACAGAATCTGAGGCTGGTGAGATATAAACTACAAAAATTGAGTTTACTTGGGAATAAGAATCCGGAAAAAATCATTTTATCAATTTTCTACAGAGTAGAAGTGTTCGGTTGATCACTTTTTAAAATTTGAAGTAATTAAATTTTCATAGGGTGAAAATTGAGGAAAATTCAAACGTTTAATCTTCCTCCAGATGGATATCGGATAAAATTAGGTTTTTTAATTTTTCATCCGATGAAAATTGTACAAAGGAAATTTTTATTTTTCTTCCGATCCTACATGGTAAAAATTGAACTAAATTTAAATTTTCAGCTTCCGCAGTAGCAGTATCTATAAAAAATTTTAAGTGGAAATTAAAATTTTTTTTCTGTCATTGATAATTTTTAGTTTTTCCTGCGGGTTTTCACTCTCAATAAAAAATTGAATCCAGTTCAGATTTCGAGTTCACACTCAGTAAAATATTTTTCAATGTTTCTATCGAGTGGAATTTTTTACTTTTCCATCGGTGATTTTTTCAACTTTTTTTTTTTGCGGGTAGCTACGTTGAATTTTCCGATGGATAAAAATTGAGAAAAATAAAAATCTTTGCTTTAATGGGAATGAAATTTTCAAATTTTTACGTTAAAGGTAAATAATTGTTAAATTTTTTGCACGGGTGGATATTTTGAATTTTTCCAGCGGGTACGTATTATTTATTTTTTGCGAGTAGAATTTTTCAAATTTTTTCTGCAAGTGAGAATTATTAGTTTTAATATCAGTGGCGAATTTCAATTTTACCTTACCCGCGGCTCGCAATTTAGTTTTATTCCAAATGCAGAATCAAGATAAATTCCGAAATTTAGATTTTCAGTTTCCGCAGTACTTGGATAAAATTTTTCTGTGGGCGAAAATTATAATTTAGAGGGGGGGGGGAGGATCTTCAGTTTTTTGTTTCTTTTTTTTTTGTTTAATTTAAGCAAAATTTAGATTGTCAGCTTACCTACTCGTCAAATAGAGTAGAAAATTTCAGTTTTTTACGGTGGAGGGGGGGTGGGTGGTTACTTGAAATTTTTCGCGGGTTGAAAAATTGAAATTTGTTCTTTGGATAGAAATTTTTTATGTTACTGTCGAAGATAATTTTTAGTTTCAACCAAGTAAAATATATTAAAATTTTTCCTACAAAAGAAATTTTTTAATTTTTTTCGTTTTAGTTTTCTATTGAGTAAAAATTGAGAAGAATAAAAATTTTAACATCCATGGAATTGAGATTTTCAAAATTCTACGCGAGAGGCAATTGTAAAATTTTTCTCGCGGGTAAATTATTTTTGTTTTTCTCTGCGGAAAATTAAGGCAAATATATAAATTCAAATTTTCAGCCTTTCAACGAGTATTTGAAGGGAAATCCTTTACAACCATCGCATTTTTGGATATCAAAAAAGCATTTGACTCTGTTTGGCGTAATGGTCTCCTGCATAAACTGCGCAACAACAATCTTTCTTGACTGACAGATATTTTCAAATTCGTATTCCAAATTTTTCGAGGAGTACCACAAGGAGCTATACTGAGCCTTCCTCTATTTGATCTCTACTGTCAAGACTTTACAACAACAAATGCTGACATACTACAATGTGCTGATGACACTTGCTTATGTACTGAAAGCGAAAACCTCGCTCACGCAATCGATCAACTTCAACAAAACATTGATAGTACAAATCCTGGAACCTCGATATTATGCAAATAAAACAATTGCAAAAATATTCACTCTGCGCTGATACAACAATCAAATTGCAAAAATCAACGTCGAAGGAGAGACTGCGCTACTCATCTACCAAACAATCCTACGACCTACGCTCACTTACGCAGCACCAATCTGGTGTGGAGGCTCCAAATAACACAGAAACAAGCTTCAAATCTTCTAAAATAAATTTTGCAGGATATAGCAAACAATGCTCCGTGGTTCTGCAGAAATCAAAAAAATTCAAAAAAAAAGAAAGAATCTTTTAGCGATGCTTTTTCAGCCTGATTTTCGTTACATATTACAATTATGAGAATTGAAAAGAAGCATTGCAGGTAGGAAGGATTCAGTAGAGCTAAAAAGTCAAGACCCCAGAAAGGCACACCTAGAGCATCTACTAAATGTATATACTTAATTTCAACTGCCTAGCTCAATTTGGAGGGGAGTTAGGCAAGAAACAAACTTAAAAAATAAGAAACAAGTATCAAATAACCACATTTTAGGGGCTGTGTAAGAGTGAAATGGAGCTGAAAAGTCGAGACCCCCGAAATGCACATCTAGGGTACCTACTAAATGTACATATCTAATGTCAAATTCCTAGTTCAATTTGGAGGGGAGTTATGTGAGGAATAAACTCAATGAATTGCAAAAATGAAAAAAAGCGATCAAAAAACCATGGAGGGGGGGAGGCGAAGGGGTGTAATGAAGCTAAAAAGTTTGAATCCCCAAAATACACATTTTATGGCTCCAACTGAATGTGCATACCAAATTTAAAGTTCTTAGCTCAATTTGGTGGGGAGATATGGGAGGAAAAGCCCTTTTTCAGGGTCAAAAAGGGGGAAAAGCCCTATATCTCCCCTCCTAATTGACTTAGGCGATTGGTTTTTGAATATGTTATGCAACATTTGATTCACTATCAATTAGCTTAAGAAGTGGAAATTTTTGTGTTTTTTACCCCTCAGCACCCCCTCCCCCAAAATGGGGCAAAATTGAATTTTGACCCAAATTTATCTTCACTCATATGTATCTAATCCGCCGCCAAACTGAGCCGATTGACCAAATTGGAACGGTTTTGCTCGGTATCGAGCGGAGTAAACGATTTTAACGTTCGTGAAAAAAAGAATAAATTATAAAAATAAAAATAAATCCTCTTAATGGTCTTCTATAACCCTAAAATCCCCTCATCCGCCGTTGGTCGGTAGACTGCAATAGCTTGGTTTTCATTGATAATATGGCAGAAAATCAGGCTAAAAATCCACGAGGAACTAAAACTATAACTAGAAACAAATATTCAGCTTCCAATGAGTAGAATATTTCAATTTTAGTTTTGCGAATGGAAATTTTTGGATGTTTTCCCCAGGTTGCTAATTTCAAATTTTTTCTGTTGATGGAAATTTTTATTTTTTGCTACAGGTGATTCTGGTTACTATTAATTTTCCACCAAGTAAAGATTGAGCAACATGATGATTTCAGTTTGGAAGGAATAAAAATTTTCAAAATTTCACGCGAGAGGTAACCATGAAATTTTTCTCGTAGGTGTATATCTTAAAAATTTTCTCGTGGGTAGAGTTTTTAAAATTTTTTCTGCAAGTGGAAATAGTTGATTTTCTTGTCTGCGATGATTTTAAATTTTTCCTGCGGGTTGTGATTTACTTTTAATCGAAGTACAAAATCAAGATAAATTTAGATTTCCAGTTTCCACCGAGTAGAATATTTTTATTATTTTTTTCACCGATGATAATTTTCAATTTTTCTCTGTGGGTGGTGATTTTTAATTACGTGCGGGTAAAAATTGAGTTTAATATAAGTATTGGCGAATATTCAAAGTTGACTGAACATTTTATTAAGGATGTTGGAAAGTCCTCTTGACAGGTGGTCATTTTAAAATTTTTCCTGCCGGTGGTTATTTTTAATTTTGCTGCAGGTAAAAATTGAGCTAAATAAGCCTTAGCTTGCCTGCAATATAATAGAAATTTTCAATGTTGACTGAAAATTTTATCACTGGTGACAATGGTAAAATGTTTGCTGGTGGATGTTGGAAAGTTTTCTTGACAGGTGGTCATTTTAAAATTTTTCCTGTCAGTGGTTATTTTTAATTTTTCTGCAGGTAAAAATTGAGCTAAATAAGCCTTAGCTTGCCTGCAATATAATAGAAATTTTCAATGTTGACTGAAAATTTTATCACAGGTGACAATGGTAAAATTTTTGCGGGTGGTGATTATTGAATAAAATTTCACCTTCCAACTAATAGATTCGCTGTATATACATAGAAGCCTTAATTTTCTGTATGTAAATTGTCGATAGATCGTGCCTAATTGGCACTGTTTAGCGATCCAGCTCACTGGTGAACGTCATAATAATTCATGCTGTCGGTTTTATAAGTGATTGAATATGATTTGAGAATTATTTCCCGATGGTGCTTGCCACGTGTACCTGTATTCTAGAACATCGACTTGATCATTACCTATCCGGAGTACCCACACACAGACAGGAAATTTTTTGGTATAAATGGAACTGTTATACCAACGTGGCTGTGTACTTGCACTTACGAACAAGGATAGAATGAATATGTTGGGGTCAGACGTACCGTACATGTATTTCGATTGCGTACACAACGTTTATTTGTATTCGGCTTCGTGCGTCCCGGGCTTATGCGGCGGACACGGATAGCACGGACGTAAGAGATGGTAAATTTGGCGACGTGTTACGTGAGCCGGACACTATGCGTTTCGCATGACAATACAAAATATTGCTGTATTTTAGGATAGGCAGGTAGGTAGGTATCTGGGTACATGGCTAGTCTTGGTGTATACGACGACCATAACGTTTAGAGTAAGACCTGCCTGGAACTCAGACGGGAGTATAAAACGTAACCCGCTAGAAGAGGTGTGTAGGGGGATCGACTACTACATTATACGAAAGACGTAGGCAAAAGAAGAAAGGAGTACAAGAGATGGTTCGGTCACGTATAAGTTTAGATAATGTGAAAATCAATCAACCTTCTTTCCAATGCTGTATGACCGTAGCTCTAGCATGTGTATTTTGTCTATCCATCGATTATGCCAGAGATACAATTTACCAATCTACGTACAGTAGCAGATAAACTCTGGCAATTGGCAAAAGAAAGAGGAGAAATGCACTCGAGGCTGCGTCGAATAACACACAAAAAAAATTTAACGCAGACATCGCATCGGTGGAAATTTTTTTCAACCACTTACGTTCGATGGGCAATTGGCAAAATGGCGAATGCTCGATTTGTAGATTACCTGCACATTGCGGTTTTTTCGTGAGGCATTGCAGTGTGGCGCGGTGTGGTTTCATTTTTTCGCCAACCTCTGGTAACAAAAGAACTGTCGAACCGAAGGTATTTTTATATCGGTGTAGGAAACGATTAAAACTCGCAGCTATAAAGTTGACCTTAAGATGAAAAACGCCATTTTTTTTCCACTCAATCGTTGATGCGATTTCGTGAGCGGTACCGAGTAACGTGGACGTTGTTAATTGCGCGCGAAATAATGGCTGCTCAGTCGAGTCTGGTCTGCATCTGCAGAAAATGGCAATTAGCTGGCTCAAAAGTATACGTGCATGGGCAATGGGCAGAAAATCATCGTGAATGTGATTTATAAGATTGGTGCGTCGCGTGAAAAGTGGCCGATACCGAGCACCGTGCTGTCTACACACAGAGATCTAACCAATTTCAGCTGAATTCTTTTAAAATTATTTGGATACGTTGTTTCGATTTTGCAAATTGAACCTATGTGCTCATCAATAGTACGTGTTGAATTTGCATGTCAAATTTAAGCATTGTTGCGTGATTTAAAAAGGAGCTGTGTATGGAATCAACTCGAAAATAAAAAAAAAAAAAACAGAACGAAAATACTTTTTCTGTGGGCTACTGAGAACTGTAAGGGAGCTGAAAAATTTGAAACTTCAAAAAGCATATCCATCAGACTTTCAGTAAATCTGCAATGCACATTTTAAACCCCTGCCTAAATTTAAGAAAAAGCTTGTCCAAAATTTTCGGAGTAAGTTGTAAGTAATTCTTTGGCCAATTTTCGTTTGAACCAGAATTTCACCATAAAAATTACCGAAGGTGAACCAATTTCGAAATAAAGTGGTGTTGTGTTCCATTTATTTGAAATTTCGGTTACCATCTTTTATTCAATAGCTGAACACAAATCTGATTATGAAAATTGGCGCAAATAAACCGGTTTCATGATAAAAATATTGAAATTTTTTATGATTATTTAAAAATTTGCATACAACCTTTTGTCAAATTGCTGGACACAAATCTGATTTTAAAAATTGAGGCAAGTAAACTGGTTTGAAATAAACTGGTTTATTTCAAATCGATTCATTTGTGCCAATTTCCAAAATCCGATTCGTGTGCAATATCTTGAAAAAAGGTAGTAGGGAAATGTTCAAAAAAAAATTGGATCCAATTTCTACATTAATAAACCGGTTCATTTGCGCCACAATGTGTTCATCCTTTTGAAAAAAAAGCAGTAGATGAATTTTTAACAAAATTACTACACTAAAACCGGTTTATTTCAAAACAGGTTCATTTTGAAACCGGTTCATTTGCGTCAATTTTTAGCACCAGATTCGTGTTCAGCATGTAAACAAAGGCGGTGTGTAAATTTTCAAAAAAAATTGAACCTAATTTCTACATTTCTAAAATGAAACTATTTTATTTCAGAACTGGTTCATTTGTGCCAATTTTTATCATCAGATTTGTGTTCGACATCTTGAAAAAAGACAGGATACGTGTTTACAAAAAAAATGTACCAAACTTCCGTGCTGTAACCGGTTCATTTCAAAACAGGTTTATTTTGAAACCAGTTCATGAGCTGGAATTTCAATTATTAAATTCCTGTTTAACACCTTTAAAAAAAACAGTGAGCAAATTATCAAAAAGAACTGATAAAATTTCCAAAACTGGTTCATTCGTACCAATTTTGATCATCAAATGAGTATTCAGCACTTTGAAAAAAGGCAGTAGACAAACTTTCAAAAAAATCGCGAAAAATTTCTCGATGAAACTGGTTCATTTCGAATGCGGTTCATTTATGCCAATTTTCATAACCATATTCTTGTTAGTTAGAAAAAGTAGTTTTTAGAGGATCTTCCCTCTCCCTAACCCAAGCTGTCAAATTTGAATTTTTCAATTTTTTGAACAATTTTTAACAGATTTTCTCAACAATATATGAGCTATTTGCCAAAGAAATGAAAAATGTTTTTTTTTTTTTACAAAAACCAGGCATCGTAGTCCTGTATTTTTTCATTATGCACCAGCTCCGGAGCCGATTACGACTTTTTGAGAGGCGTCATCTCTTTCTTTGAAGCCAAATGTTAGATTCAAAGAACCCTGGGCTTCGGTTTTGTAGCCTGATATAACGTTTTTACCTGACTATGTGGTGAAGTTCCGGGATTAGTTTTCAAAGAAATTAAATTTAATTCAAAAGAAGTTGAAAATCAACAATTTAATGAAAATTTATGCTTTGGCGTTAGATTTTTTCAAGTTTCCTACATAATTTGTAACTGAAATTGTTCATCAACGTTCAAAGAAAGTTAGTGCTCCTTATTTTAGGATACAAGCTTCAGCACTGAAGTCAGACCATGCCACTTAGAAATATCAAGTTCTAGGTTCGAACTCAAGCTCCAACAGAAAGCTGACTTCACAGGCTCTCGGTTATGGGTGCTCTAATACCTTGTCTGTGAATTAATTTTAATTATTTAAAAGTATGTCTGATAAGTACGTACATATTTATGACAAGTTGGCTGAGATTCAATCATCAGCTATCCTTTTTAAGAAGAGGCGAGAAACCAGTCTGTTAGTATTGAAGTATTAAAGAGAAATAAGGGGTTGACCTGTATGATGTTTAAAGAAAAATTAATCCTGCTGTTACCTTTAATGATCTACTTGATGGGTTGGAATTTGGTAAAAAGTAAGCCTACCAGTATGATTTTTAAAAAGTCCCTAGAACGTCATATTAGAAAACCCAAAGATTTGTTTTACTTAAGATATAATTTACAGTAATAGACAGAAAATTATTTGGAAACTTACCTGTAATAACTTGGTAATTTACCAGTAATTACTTCGTAATGTACTGATGGGTACTTGGTAATATACCAGTGATAGCCTAGTAATTTACCAGTAATTACGGGACAATCACCGGTAATTTGCTGGTAATTACCTGGTAATTACTGGGCAGTTTACCAGCGATTACCTGCTAGTTTATCAATAGATACTTGATAGTTTACCAGTAATTACTTGGTGATTTACCAGTAATTACTCGATAATTTACAGTTGGTTGCTTGGTAATGTACCGGTGATCACTTGGTAATTTAGCGGTAATTACTCTATAATTTACAGGCGGTTACCTGTTAATTACTCGGTAATTACTCTGTAATTTACCAGCGGTTACGTGGTAAGCACTCAGTAATTATTCTGTAATTTACAGATGGTTACCTGTTAATTACTAGGTAATTACTCTGTAATTTATAGATTGTTACCTGTTAAATACTCTGCAATTACTCTGTAATTTACAGATGGTTACCTATTAATTACTCGGTAATTACTCTGTAATTTACCAGCGGTTACGTGGTAAGCACTCAGTAATTACTCTGTAATTTACCGACGGTCACCTGGTAATTTATCGATAATTACTTCATAATTTACTGGTAGTTACTTGATAATTTATCAGTAATTACTTGTTGTTTCACTAGTTATTACTTGGTAATTTACTGGTAATTACTCGTTAAGTGTAAAACTCATCATTTGGTTAATTTACCGGCAATTACTTGGTAATTTATTGGTAATTATCTGTTTACGATTATGCATGGACATAGTTTACATAATGTATCAGGTGGATACCATGCGTCATTACGTTTGCTGATTGATTGCTCATAAATCCGACAAACGACATCATTAAATCAGTATAACCTCAAAGAAAGGGCATTTTCAAGCCTTTTCATTCATTTCAGAATGTTGTAGTTTGATGTCTGTTCGAATAATTGACCAACCGTGCCCTTCAAAAGTTTCATATTTTCATAGTCTTTACAGTCATTCGTTAATATCCAAAAATAAATATTCACGTGAAACACTTTGCATCCCATCTACACATTCGATTCAAATTGTAACAGGATGGTTAAAGTGTAGTCTTTTTATAAGTATTCCAAGTACATAAAATACAAGACGACGATCATATCGAAGGTGCAAGCGTAGGAAAAGAGAAAAAAAAACCACTCGAAGATTGTATCACGTTTACTCGGCAAAAAGTTCATCTTGATTTCGATACGCTTCTTTAACGTGGTTGTACGATTGTACGTATATGTTTTGTCATCTCTGTCGATGGCATATCCACATCTACTGTAGCTACATAGGTCTTAGGTATACTCGTACATCTCCCATGCGTCGCACCGGCTTCAAAAACATATCTCGTCCGCTTAGCGCAATGTTTTTCTTCATATCAACAATAGCCAACGTGCATTCTTTGTATGTAATGTACCTACTCGTATGTCTACGTACAGTATGTGTATAAATACGTCCGTATACGTTCCCTCGACTCGTCTGATTCGTAGTGCCTACACCACCTGCCTACCTACCTACCTACCTATATTTATAAATACTCGTATGTGTATACTATGTACGAAAATATGCTCGGTAACGTTGCCCGTTCTATTATAAATGAAAAAGGAGAGAGACCAAAAAAAAAAAAAAATGAAATAAAATAATACGAAGACAAACGTAAACTTCGATTAAATGCTCAAAACAGCGGAGATAATCGTTAAATAAGAGATACACGAAACGTCGGTCATTTTCATACCAGTGCAAGGTCAAATACCGTTATTGTCTGCATAACCATCTCAAGGACTTGAAAATTACGCTTACCTCTATCATACGTTCTGTACATAATGTAGTTGTTGAGTGTTGATGTTGTTGATGATGTTTTATGAACACTTAACCAGCCAAAAACTATTAACTTTAATGTAGAACGCCGCGATGAAATGGGAGAGATGACGAACGAATGAACCAAAAGGTCGACAAAAAGTTCAGCGAAGTCGTAAAATTTTGTTTAAAAAAATGACGAGTAGACAGAGACAAGGGCAGGGACGACTCGTTACGTGTAATTTTATCGCTGAGATGTGCAGTTTTTAAGCTAATCGGAGTATATTGGGAGACTGCATGCTGTAAAAAGTTGGGTAAATATCGCTATTTTATGTCGATTCGGTTGTAATTTTGATTTTGATTTTTTTTTATACCAGCCTCTTTTTTTTGGTACGGTTCCATTCGTTGATTTTTGAATGGTTTATGAAGGTCAGTTGTTGGAAATTTCGTATAGCACATTTTCATCAAGTTTCTCTAATGCTAAAAAATTTGGAAATTTAAAATCTACTCGGAACAGCTTTCAAAGCTTTAATAAAGTTTTTGAAAACGTTGCAAAATTTTAAAATATTGAAAAAAGTTGCTAAAATAAGTAAAAAATATCTGTAAGTTGATGAAAACAATTTCAAAGTTGTGGAAAAATTAAAAATAAAAGATGAGGAAATGGTAAAACATTGTTTCAAATGCATAAAAAGTTGTTAAATTGACGAAAAAAAACGATAATTTTGAGTGTGATATCAAAATATAGGTAATTTGACCATCTCATCGGGCCCGAATACAAGGATGGAGGGTGCAGGGAGATAAAAAGCCAAAATAAAAATGACGATATTTTTGAGTGGTGTATCAAAATAATAAGTAACTTGGTCTTCTGGTTCCGATTCCAATAATAATATGACCCTACAATGTCTATATTTCATTAAGCTTTGGGAGGAGGGGGGATAAAATTCGAAATTGGTAATACCTCTGAAAGGAATATCGAAGTACAGGTAATTTGACTTTCTGAATCCAATTCAAACACCTATTTTACTCTAAATTCGGTATGGTTCGAGGAAGGGGGGTGAAACTCAAAATTAGAAATATTTCGAAATAGGATATCATAATGTACGTATTTTGATCTTCTTTCTACAATGCCTATATTTCATGTAGTTTTGAGTGGTGGGGCGAGAAGGGGGGGATTTCAAAACAAAAGATTTTCGAATGGGGTATCAAAATGTAGGTAACTTGATCTTCTGGTTCCGATTCAGATGATTATGTGATTCTACAATGTCTAAATCTCATGAGGCTTCCAGTAGAGAGAGGGGGGGGGGCTAAATTTCAAGATTAGAAATATTTTCGATTTGGGTATCAAAACGTAGTTAGTATGAGCACCTGAATTCAATTCCAACACTAATTCCATTCTAAATTCTGTTTGGTACGAATGAGGAGGAGTGAAACTCAAAATTGACCACGGTTTTGAGTGGGGTATCGAAATGTAAGTGATTTGATCTTCTGGTTTCGGTTCCGATAATTATGTGACTCCACAATGTCTTTATTTCATGGGGCTCTGAGTAGGGGGAGGGGCAATTTTGAAATTGAAAATATTTTCGAAAAGCGTATCAAAATTTAGGTAATTTGATCTCCTAAATCGATTCTAACACCTATTCCACTGTGAATCCCGTATGGTCCAAGGGGGGGGGGGGTGAAACTAAAAATCGACAATATTTTCTAATGCGATATCAAAATGTAGGTAACTGATCTGCTGGTTTCGATTCTGATGATTATACGATTCTGCAGTGTCTTTATTTCATGAGGCTATGAGTGGGGAGGGGGGCAATTTTCAAAATTGAAAATATTTTTGATTGGGGTGTCAAAATGCAGTTAATTTGATATTTTACTTTCGATCCTGGTAATTATGTGATTCTACAATGTCTTCATTTCATGGAGCTCCGAGTGGGGGGAGGGGGGCAATTTTGAAATTGAAAATATTGTCGAGTGAGGTATCAAAATGCAGGTAATTTGATCTCCTGAATAGATTCCTATACCTATTCTATTGTCAATCGTGTATGGTCAAAAAGAGGGGAGGGAAGAAGGGTAAAACTCAAAACTGGCAGTATTTTTGAATGCGGTATCGAAATGTAGGTAACTGATCTGCTGGTTTCGATTCTGATGATAATACGATTCTGCAGTGTCTTCATTTTATGGGGCTATGAGTGGGGGGAGGGGGCAATTTTCAAAATTGAAAGTATTTCAGATTGGGGTATTAAAATGCAGTTAATTTGATATTTTACTTTCGATTGTGATAATTAAATTTAGGTAATTTGATCTCCTGAATCCGATCCTAACTCCTATTTCACTCTACATTGCATATGATCAAAAAAAGGGAAAGGGATGAAGCTCAAAATTGGCAGTATTTTTCAGAAGGATATCGAAATGTGGATTGTTTGTTTGTTTTTTTTAACGCTTTTGTCTAATTTCTCATTAGGTTTTTATTTTTACAGGCTGTGAAAAATAAATAATTTCATCTTTATTTACTTGAAATTTTGATTCTTTCTCTTTCACTTATCCTCTGTTTCCTCATCTTTGTGTATTTTCTAATTTGTTGAAACTGACTGTGAAATGTATACCTATTTTTGATATCCTATCATGTGAGAATACTCTCGATCAAAATCAATCAAACATGGAGTTATAGAAAGAAGAAAAGTTTGGGGGTTAATATAGGTCTGTAAACAAACTTTGGTACGCCTTTAAAACGCAATATGCACCGATTGGTTATTGATTTTTAGTAAATTGTAAATTACTCTGTACGAAATTAATTTTCCAGCGTGATGCTCGATGATAATAGAAGACATTTGAAAATAATTCAAATTATTCGGTCGAGTGAGTTTTTATATTTTTCTTCTATCTCGTCATAACACTCCTTCGGACACCATTCATATTATGGATTCAAGTTCAACACTTGTTGTACAGATACCACTGTTCGTATAAATCTTACTCCGATTCGATAATCGGATTATCCTACTGGTTAACTTTGCGCTGCTCGTAAAGTCAAACCTCGTATAGTGGTTCAAAGACACACGACATTTAGACAATAAATAGAAAAAACAATTGGAAAAAGATCACGAGGCTTTTGAAGATAGTCTATAAAGATATAGGTACGCGTAAATTTATGCGAACACGTGCCTGAAATGTGCTAAAATTACGAAATCAACTGCTTCGTGGATGGGGGAGGGTTTTTGGAATAGAAAGACGAGTATTATTAAGTATACATTCGATATTTTCGGTCACAAATCTTGCATTAGATTGTTTGGCGTTCAATTTATATGTACGGATCGTATTCTTCGGAGGGTTCTAAATCAAAACGACACGGTTGCGTTGTTCGCCTTTATGTATAAGTATCGTAAATCAGTCGAAGCAGAAAGCGTTCGGAATATTATAATATCTTATAATACGAATGGTGACTATCGTCGCCGCGCCCCGTTGTCCAGATTAATTATAAAAATCGTTTGGGTCTTGTAGATATAGATTATTATTATTATTATTATTATTATTATTATAAATGTATGTATAGGTACGTAACGTGGCCGTATACCTACGTACTGTACATTGTTTAGATATTTAATTGAAGTTCATTAATATCTCATTTTTAAGTACCAACGTAGGTACCTGCCTACGTTGTATAGGGATAAATATTCATAAAGGTGGTAGATACGAAAATTAGTCCAATTTATACTTACTTACTACAATATACCATACTAACCAGTACATAGGCGAGTTATATTAATGAAACTGTTTCATTAATTAAATACCAACTAGACCTTGAACGTTTTAATAAGCTCGTCAATTATTTTTTTTTCTCCTTATTTTACTTTATGTTATGTTTCTTTTATTTTTTTTATTTTTTTTTTTACGTAAAGTGCACCTTTGTGGTGGTAAAATAAACACTACGTGTCAGCATGATTACACAGCTTAACCAATTAAAGAAGCGATTTTCTTTTAAAATTGACGTCTCAATTCGAGCGTCAACTTGGCTAGACTCGTATTGGGTGTAAACGATGTAAGAATGCACTGTATAGACCAGTTCGAGACACCCACTTTTTCTTTTAAAAGGGGGAAAAAAATTATTTAAAAATTTACTTTACGCTATTCTTATTATCTATTTCGATACTCGAATGTAGCGGCCGCCGACGACGTTGTTTTTGAGTTCGCGTGTTGTGCAGCTTCGGTTCACAGGATCGTGCACTTTTACATGGCCGACCACAACGTGTCCAATTACTGTGTGTTTTATGGCTGCATTTGCATTTTAATCTGGATATTTACTCGGCTCCATGCCGGATCTGGATGCGTGAAATGGTCAGATTTCAACCTGTTGAATGCGTTTGGTGGAATTGACGACGTTGGGAGATGTAGTGTGAGTTGAGTGTGTGTTGGGTGAAAAGCTCTAGCACGCGGATTTTTTGCCTAGCTATTGGTCCTTGGTGTAGGTGAATAATTTTCAGGAGTTTTTTTTTCCTTCGGTTGAAAAGTCTGTGGTTACAATTGAAATACAACAGTGAGTAGCGAAAGTATCGTATAATTTTTTAGTGCTCAGGACTCTTCGTTTTGCTGTGCTAAAACATTTTTCGACCATGAGTTAATTTTTGCTGCTACGGAGATTATCCATGTTACTTTTGATCGTTGATGGTTTTGAATATTTTTTGAGCGTTCAGCGTCTGTGTGAATATTCTCGTCATTCTTCATACAATATCCCAAAATCATTCTTTACAAAAGCAAATTGGAGAACAGAGAGGAGAGGTTCTGAATTTTTGATCTTGAAATAACGTGGCTTCTGCGCTGATATCTCTACAAATTGAAGAGAGATGTTTAAATTTGACTTGTAGATTCAACAAGTACATTAGATATGTTGTTTGAGGGTTTTGAAATTGATGTGCTCAATAATCGAGAGGTAGTAAGTTCTTATTCCACTGTGGGCAAAATGTACATGTAATGCATGGCGTGCATTCCAAGCACCGCCAGCTACTGCAGAGATGCAAAGATAATTAGCCAGCGGACGACATCTATTATCGGAATTGAGAAGCTTGTAACTGGTTTCAGCTTCTGAACTCAGGATTATAAAAACGAGGCAAGCACGATTCCAAATGTAATGGTCTAACATCCTTTTCTTCCCCATAGGTAGCGCTGCACAAGCATATAAAAATTTAACCAACGAACAATGACAAAATTTCGATCTGATCATCAATCTAAGTAGCGGACCTTGTAAACAAAATTTGTTCCTTCTTTTGTCATGTATACATTTTGCATATTTACATTAATAAAGGCGTAGCATTGATTTGAGCTATTTGAGCCTCTTCAAAAAATCGAGTAAGGCAACTTTTGTATATAACTAAAAGTGCTGCAAATAGTCTACTACAAGGTTCATCATTCAAAACCATGATTTGAACAGTTTTTTTTCATTCTCAAAATGTCACATGGGGGGGGGATGGGGGGGTGTCAACTTTCTAAAATGAAAGTTGTGCGAATCGTGATTTTAAATGGTGTATTTTGCTGTAGGCAACGTTTGCAGCATTTTTAGTTACATGCAAATCTTGCCTATCTGGATTATTTGAAGGGGCTCATAAAATTCAAACGAATGCTGCTCCGTGAATAATGAAGCTAGGCAAAATGTGTATATGACAAAATTGGAAGGGAAAATTTTTGTCTACAAGGCCCGCTACTTAGATTGATGATTGGATCGAAATTTTCAATTTTTTTAGATGCCTGTACTGCGTTTTGTTTTTAGGGTGAGAAAATGAAATGAAAATACATATTTATCGTCGCCAAAATTGGTGTTAATAATCTTCTATATCCCCAAAATGGATTTTTTTAACGCTCCCTCCCGCCGCCCCCTCCTCATCACCCGTCCTAGATCGATAGACTGTAATAGCCTGATTCTAATTCATCATATGATATGGAAAATTAGGGTACGATTTTTTTTCATAGTTTTGGTTAGTTTTCACTCGTTTTTCAACATTTTTTCGTGATTTTTGATCAATTTTCGAGGACTATTGTTGTTGTTTTTTTGTATTTTATGCCAATTTTCTCATATTTTGCAATTTTTTTTCGTGATTTTAATCAATTTTCCGCATTTTTAACCCATTTTTGTCTAAATGTTACACTAATTTATGATTTCTTATGTATTTTAGCTCAAATTTTATGCTCTTTTTAACATTTTTTAGCTATTTTTGATCTGTTTTATGCAATTTTTACGCATTTATGTCATAACTTTACTCAATTTTCAGTGATTTTCAAAATTTTTTTTTCATATTTTAGCTCGGGTTTAATAAATTTTTCAACATTTTTTCAAGATTTCATTCAATTTTTTCTGATTTTTCAACATTTTTTTGCCATTTTTTATCAACTTTTGTTTTTTTTCATTTTTGTCCAATTTTTAACAAGTTTTCAGTGATTTTCAGCGATTTTTGGTCAATTTTTTGAACTTTTTAAGCAGTCTGTTGATTATTTAAATGAATCTCAATGATTTTTTAAAGACTTTTCTTCATTTCAATGCATTTTTCAGCATTTTTTCTATTAATTTTTGATCTATTTTACGCATTTTTTTACGTATTTTTGTCAATTTTTTTTAGTAGATTTCTATGATTTTTAGAGGTTTTAGCCTGATTTTCGATGACATATTGACAATGAAAACCAGGCTATTACAGTATTTTTATTTCTTTATTTTTTTTCAGCCGAAGATTAAAACAACGCTCCAATTCGGTCAATCGGCTCAGTTTGGCGGCGGATTAGATATATATGAGTGGGGGGGGGGCGTGACCCTGGGTTAAAATTCATTTTTACCTCATTATAGGGGAGGGGGCGCTGAAGGGCCAAAAATTTAAGAATTGCTCTTTCTCAAGTCATTCGATAGAGAATCCAAAGTTGTATCACATGTCCAAAAATCAACCTCCTAGGTCAATTAGGAGGGGATATATGAAGGTTTTTACCCTTCCTAGCCTTGAAAAAGGAGGGTCTCGACTTTTCAACCCCATCACATTTCCTCACAGCCCCAAATATTTGTTCGGTTTTTTCTATTTTTTGACTTTATTCCTCGCATTATTCCTCTTCAAATTAGGCTAGGAACTTGAAATTAGGTGTGCACATTTAGAAGGGACCGTAGATGTTCCGTTTGGGTGTCTCGACTTTTCAGTTTCATTGCACCCCCCCCTCCCCCCACCACGCCTATAATACAATTTTTTGGCCATTTTTTTCTCATTTTTTGAGTTTGATTCTCGCACAACTCCCCACCAAACTGAGCTAGGAACTTGAAATTAGGTATGTGCAGTCAGTAAGTTGCCTAGTTGTGCCTTTGGGGGGAGGGGGTTGTCGTTTTAGTCCTATTGAACCCTTCCGACTCTCAATGCTGATTAGGAAAAAAAGCACCTTCGAATCGAGATAGAAACTTGATATTAGGTATGTACATTGAGTGGGGATCCTCGATGTACCTTTTGGGGATTTTGACTTTTTAACCCCATTGAGCCCTTCTTACTCTCAATGCTGATTAGGTAAATAGCATCGTTTTGCAGACTTTTTTTTACTCCATGGTGAACTTGAAATGCAAATTCAGATCTCAACTGATTTTAAAAATGAACTTTGATCGCTCCTTTACTGTAGGGAGTGAGCTTTCAAAATATCTATTTTGTATGTTCTAATTCGCGAAGTTGCCTTTGTCGACATTTCTTCTCTCAACAAGTACCTAATCGAATCTTCATCTTATCTCCATCGTCATAGATCCTAATTCAGGGTATCGCCTGCGACCAACACGATGACAGTGAGATTAGTTGCAGGGTGTACCAGGCTAGATTTGGTATAAATATGTTGGTATCTCGTTCTTCCAAGATATCAACATCATCATCATCATCATCATCATCATCGAACGAAAGAAAAAAAAAAACACAGATAGAGAGAGATTGTGAGTATCTAACCTACGTCTGCGTATGGTGAAGGAAAAGAGATGGAGATTGAACGAGAAGCGGAGGATTTCGCCGTGGCTGTTCGCTCGGCGGTCGAACAGCCATATCGCGTAATTTGGTAACAATGAGAGCGTGCAAAAATAACCAGACTGGAAAGCGGTGCATTCGCTTCAGCTTCATTCGACAACGTTTCTACTGTAGGTAGACTAGGTACTCGGTAGCTAGGCACTGGATACCATAGTATAGGTTTACCTATAATACCTTTTACTCCGCGGAGTGTACATGGAACCTCTACGCTGTACCATGCAGCAGTACAATCTGCTCTTCGTACCTTTACTATGGAGGTATAGCTGTTGTGCTGACGTTGGAGGGGCACTACGGTGCACAATTTTACGCTGCTGATGCTATACTACTAATACTACTATTTACGTGTAGGTAAGGTATTGGAGGCGAGAGATGCTACGTGGTGTGAAAATACGCTCGACAGCGTTAAATTTCACTTTATTTAGCGTGGTCGACGTTGTCGTGGACTCGTATCCGAAGAAGTCGCCAAATAAGGGTGACGCTGGCGACGTCGAAATACGCAGGAATTTAACGTCGGCGTCGAGTCTGATTGTGAAAATGATAAAGAAATGGAGACTTAGGCAGTTTTCCATCTGTTTGTTGGTACAGAAAGAGAATTTCCGCATTCCTGGAAACTCGCGGCCTGGCGGGCTGCCGGCTGCGTGCCGATGAAGGGAGCGGAAGCGAGGCGTGTTGAGAAAGTATGCCAATGACCGAAATTGTGGGTGCACCGCAACTAAGTATACATAGTACAAATGCTCGACGTGTAGCTGGATAATGCTTGCATATTTGTGGCTTGCGAATCTCTCCTCATCTGTTTCTCTGTCGCTCGATTGATCGCGTTATTTGTGTAGCAGCGGTAACTCTTCTTTCCTATGGTATACGATAATAGGACTAAAATGTGATATTGGATTTTCGGTATTATAAGTACATAGGTGCGTATTATGGTGTGTGTGTGGCAGGAGTAAATCTGACCGTTGAACTTTGTATATTTGGCTGCTACGTACTACATGTATGTATGTAATTTGAGTATGAACGTGTTCGGTTTGACATTGATTCGCCAATGTGCACCGTGTACAAAGCTGGTACTAGGAAGACTAGGTATATAACTTTTCACTATTGATGATATGTTATTATCTTCTCGATGGCGAATGAATGAATATTGTCGCGGCTCGACCGACTCGACCGGACTCTCTTTACTCGGCTCCGCTTAAGTGAATTCGTATAGCATTTATTCCAAAGCTACAATTTATTAGATATTGCTGAGGTATTCCCATCATAGTTTATGTCTATGTATGATGTACGTATTATTGTAACGTTGGGTTGTAGTTTATCACTGTAAACGTGTCCTTCAAATGTCATCGCAGTTGTACTTCAAGTGTGCCTGGTCTGGTCTCGTTCGAATTGTCCCAACGTTTCAAGTGCGTACGTTGTAGATGTATCAACATGCATAGGCAATGTGATGGTCCAATTAGCCAATCTATGAGAGAAAAAGATTCGCAACACGTTGTTTTTCGAGCATGATTTTCAAAAAGTAAAGGAAATATGTAAATTGCTCATTTATTTAACAAAAAAAAAGCATTTTCAGCCTGATTTTCGTGGCATATTACGATCGGGAGAATTGAAAAAAGCATCGCGATTTCCTAATCAGTTTTGCGAATAGGAAAAGATAAATGGAGCTTATTAGTCGAAACTCCCAAAAGGCACATCCAAGGTTTCTGCAGATGAGGGAGGCATGCCTAATTTCAAGTTCCTAGCTCAATTTGGAGGAGAGTTATGCGAGGAACAAACTCAAAAAAATAAGAAAAAAACGACTAAAAAACCACATATTTGGGGCCGTGAAGGGATGAAGTGGAACTGAAAAGTTGGCGCCTCCAAAAGGCACATCTACGGCTCCTACTAATTGTACATACCAAATTTCCGGTATCTAACTAAATTGGGAGGAGAGTTATGCGAGAAACAAACTCAGAAAACTCAAAAAACCACTCTTTTGGAGCTGTGAGGGGGAGCAATGGAGCTAAAAAGTTGGAACAGTCGAAAGGCACATCTAGGGCTCGAACTGAATGTACGTGCCAAATTTCAACTTGGTAGCTCAATTTGGTGAGCAGATAGGGAAGGACCATCCCTTTTTCATGGTCAAACGAGGGGGGGGAACCCCATATCTTCCCTTCTAATTCAGTTTAATAAGTTGATTTTAGGATATGTTATACAAGGAGCTATTTTTGCGTCTTTGGCCCCTCAACACCCCCTCCCCCAAAATGGGGTGAAACTATATTTTGACCCAAGATCATCCCCACTCAAATATATCTAATCCGTCGCCAAACTGAGCCGATTGACCGAATTGAAGCGATTTTGGCCGATATTGAGTAGAGTACCTAAATAATTTTAATGTTCGGAGAAAAAAAATTAAAAAAAATAAAATAAATAAATACATGATGATATGGCTAAAAATTGACTTAATGGTCTTCTAAGACCTCAAAATTGATTTTGTTGATATCATCCCCTCCTCATCCCCTGTTGACCGATGGACTGTGATAGCTTGATTTTCATTGACAATATGACAGAAAATTAGGCTAAAAAGGGGCGCTCCGTGATGGTTTTTCTTCAACGGGAGGAGGGGGGTACAGGTAGTTATTTGAGAGAATAGCTGGCATCGCAATGTTTCATTTTTTAAGCCTGATTTTTCTAGAGTAAAGAAGATGAAAGAATTGTCCATTCGTGGAATAAGAAAAAATGCATACTGGGATGTTTTTTCTTCAACAGTGGTAGGGGTACAGGTTGATACTGAAATGAATCCCCCCTTGAAATATCACATCTATCACTAATCTAAGCCTACTCACCAAATTTGATCAACTTTGGTGGGTATTAAGCTGAGCAAATAATTTTTAGTGTTGGAAAAAAAATGAAAAAAAAAATAATAATAATAATGAAAAGGAATAAATACCGGACATGGCCCAAGATGGTCTCAATGCTCCATCTAGGACGCCAAAACAAATTTCCTTGATACTCCATCCTCCTCATCTACTGCAGGTTCATAGTCTGTAATTAGATACCCTACGATGTTTTGTGATAATTTTGAAAATGGAGGGCATTTCGCTTATTCTTATCCGGGAACAATCTTTCTTAAATTTTGTAATCTTTGTATTGTAAAATGCATTTTATACGATTTTTTTCATTGTTTTACTCATTCAATGAAAATTTTTCTCAATTTTTTACCCACACTGAATTGTAAAACGACGTTTCGATGTATTTTTACTATTTAAAAACGTAGAATTAACTTTTTTAAAATACTTTTATCGTGTTTTTTAAATTTTTTCACAGTTTTTTGAGCTCTAAAATTGCATTCTGAGTAACTTTCTTTCGTCGTTTTATATTTTTTTTAATTTTTAATTTCAGTTTTTAGTACTTTCTTGAACTGCAAAGTGACAATTGAATGATTTTTCATCACTTTGAGCGTTAAAAGCAAAAAATTTACATTTCTTGAAATTTTGCTGTGGATTACATTTTGTACGATTTTTTTCATCGTTTTATGTTTTAAAAATTTTTTTTGACTTGTAAAATGACCTGAGAAACCCCTTAAAGTTGAAAGATATTTTATTTTGTCGGACACAGCTGTAGAAATAAATATGTTCAAATAACCGATCTATGGTGAAAAAAATTTTATTTTGGTTAAAATTTTTTTCTGATAACTGTAAATGCTAAAAATACATGTAGAGGATTTTAACCCGGTCTTGGAGATATTTTTCTGTGCGTAAATTTTAATTCTAATTCAATAGTTAGGATAGTGGCCAAGTTCGTATATAAGCTGTATTGCATTTTTTAATTTTTATTAACGTATTCGTGTATTGGAGGAGGAATAGAGTAGGTGAAGTGGACTGCAAGTAATCTAGTTATCGAATGTAATATCAAAAATTGAGCGTTAAACGATTAATGATTTTTTTGTGTGTTACTGAAAAGCATAATTGGATTGAAATTAATATTTTTAACGAGTGTTTCTGATTCTAAAAGTATCTTTCTAACTTCAGCCTCTCCTTCTCTAAGCCATTCTATGGATAGATCAATTGCATGCGGTGTGAACAAAAAAAAAAAAGTAGGAAAAATTTGATATCATATTTAATGAACAAACTATCTACCTACCTAGATACCTATTACCTAAATATTGTTAGTTTTTGGTTTAGGAGAGGGAGGGAGAGAGAGAGAGAGAAATTTTGATTAAACGCAACCAAATGATCGCTTCTTTCTGAGGATTTATATTTAGAGTAATGTGAATAAAAGTCCGATTCTTTTTGAAAATTTTGTTGGATAAGCGGCGCTTATCTCGCTTAGCCGGGCTGCGTGCCACTGAGGTAGATAGGTCAAAATTTGGCTACAGATTTAAAATCAACCATCCAAATTCTGAAAAAAAAAAAAAAAATTTTTTTTGCTCCCTTAGGTAAGCGGGATTTACTACAATTATTCTTAAAAATGGAAAATAACATATCCTCGAGAGTCGAGAATACCGAGAATAAAAGGTCAAAAAGTTCAATCTGTTTCAACTAATTTTTAAGTAATTTGGTATTGATTGTTGGTACGTAGCATGTTTCATGTCTAAAGCTGATTATCACATTATGTGAAAAATTGTTTCGTGTTTGTTTTACTGTTCGACGGATATTATGATATAAAACATACCGCTTCTCTTCAACATACTTCATCTTCGTTTCTTTACCCCTTTCCCCGGCCAGCTTTCCTCTTCCTAAAACACGAGTTTATTTCTACGAAACGAAAAATTTTAACGTTTCGAATTAAAACTAACGCATCCAAGATGAGAGGAAGAGACTGTCTTACTCTTTCGCTAATTCGAGTAACTAACGTTCCAACGTTGATATACGACACGATGTTTCAAAAAGTCTTAAATTATTAGAAAAAGCACGAGGGTCAATAAATACTTGGGTAATTGAAAATATACGTGTTTTCCAGACGTTGTTGTAGCTGGATTGGCAATTCGATGAAATGTACCGTACCCCTCTATCGGAGGAAAAGGGAACAGCAGTCGTTGTAGAAAAGAATAAACACAGTCGTGGTGTTTTCATCGATTATCCGTTAAATTTCTAATTAAGCGTGATGAATAATACGATTGAAAAAGCTCGCAGACAAGCAGCAGCATTTATCAAATACTCTGTGCTCTGCGTTCGAAATAGCGTTACGTTTTAGTATCATTTTAAATTACGTGTCGTTCGAGAATTCCCGCTGTTTTGTACGTGGAAGGGAAAAATGTAAATGTAATCAATCAGCTTGCTCGAAAAAACATGATTGTTTGTGTATGTAGTGGAGAATTTTTTTTCTGCCAAGCAAGAGTGAGAATTTTTCCAAAAATAGGTTTGTGTACTGCAATGAAAGGAGTATTGTGCTGAAGATATGGTGCGTTTTTAACTTAATCTTTTGAAGTGATAGCGACGTGCGGCAGTGGCAAGGCGAGAAAATTCATCAATGATAACACGTTCTTATCATCTCGTCGTCGGATTATTAATTTTCTATGAGAATGATTCATACATAATTTGTTTGTATTAAACTTCACGCTTCGGTGACCATAATGTACGAATGGCTCGGGCTCGGACTCGTACAGCTTATTAATGATGTATATTAACATTTTGTTTCAAGTATATAGAAAGTTATTAAGTATACGTAGGCTTTAGCAGGCGTACTTACAACTTATGCGAATATGTACAATATTGTACATGCATATATCGGTGTGTTTGTGAAAATTGGCAGCTTGTACGTACAATACGGACGACAATTACGATTGCGAATTGGGAGGTTCTTTTTTTTTTTTTTTTTTATTTTCGTTTCGTCCCAGGTTCGTATTCGTGTAGCTACATATACGAGTAGTTTATCGACAATGGTAATGTACTCTATAGGAAGTCGTAAAATGAGTCGCGGTCATTGATTTAACAGGGCGATAACGCGCGATGGAAAACCCTTTAAAAACAAATTGCAATATGGAGTTTTTTTTTTTTACTTTTCGTATGTGTGTGTGTGTTTATTCAAGTCGAGTGGAAATGGAGGTGAGCGAAGGGATGACGATTCGATTCCCCAATTTCTTTCGCTACATACCAATTATATCCCCTCGGAACGATTTTATAAAAGTGTAATGCACTTTTGTTGACATTTTAGTCCCTATTCCCGCATATTGTACATACCGTGTACGAGTATCTGTCTGTCTGTGCGTACGTACGTACGTACGTTGGTGTAAGTAAATGTAGGCCTATTTTGGAAATGTCTATTTTCGAGCTTGTGTAGAGGAAATAAAGGATATGTGTGTACTACGTGTGCATGTGTGCGAAAATGAGACAAGCGCATCGAGCAGCGAAGCCACGGACTGCGGACACGGATACGGACAGCAGGCGTTTCACGCGGTACACGTAATGTTTTTTCCCCTTTTTTAAATGACTTTATTTTTATGGCAATAACGCGCGCCGCCGTCGGCGACTTTATCGAAGATGCTAGTCTCGTGTATGTGCACTGTACAAACTGTAATGTCCGCGTTTGTGTCTCTGTCTCTACGAGTAAGTCTCCGCGTTTTGGTCTCGAACATCAAATCCGACGTAATTGCATTCTTGACATTCTGTTTGGGTAATGAAAACGTGTAAGAGACTGAGCCGGATCGATGCGATGTGAGCTTTTGACTCGGCTCGGTGTTGTCGCGTCTCGAGTGCGAAAGGAATTCCAAGCTGACACTTGTGTATAGCTTGGTTTATGAGAGTAGACTTTTTTTTTTTTTGCGGGTTTTGTGAACTAAACGATGTGGCGTTTAATTGAGTGCAGGTTTGCGGGAATTTATCGCTTAATTGTACGAAACGACGGTGCTGTATTTAGGGGAGTTGGTTGTTTGAACGAATCGTTCGTGAACGAGTTCGATTAGTTGATCGAAAGTTGATTTTGGTGGTATTGGAATAGTTGATGAGTTACGGAAACATCTCGAAATTCATGTAGAAAACGGTGAATCGACTTGAAAAATGATTCGTTCGCGAACGAGTTCAGTTTTTTTCCAACTGAAAGGAAGTATGCGTGTTTGAAAATTCGTAGCGGATAGTTTACGCCGATGAAATCTTATAATTTGTGAGCAAAAAAGAACGACTTTACCAAGAATCGTTCGCGAACGAGTTTACGTATTTGAAAATTTTTCATAGTATGACAGCAACTGGAAATTGCTGGCAATATTCACTCGGAACGCCACAAAAATCATTTAATAATCCCTAAATCAGTTTTGAACTAATCGTTCGCGAACGAGTTCGTTTTTTTTTTTTTTTGAAAATTAGGTAAAGTCTTAGCAAATAGTGTACACCAGTGAAATTATGTGATTTGTAAGCAATAGAACGATTTGGCCAAGAATCGTTCACGAACGAGTCCATGTTTTGGAAAATTTTTTGTGGTGTCAAAATATTTGGAAATTGTTAGCGATAATTTGCTGAAATATCACAAAATTCATTTATCAACAAGTGAATCATTTTCGAACGAATCGTTCGTGAACGAGTTGAGTTTTTTTTTTTCTGAAAATGAAGTAAAATACGAACGTTTAACAATTCTTAGCACATAGTCATGCTGACGAAGTACCTGAAACTCATCAGTGAATGAATGATTTTGGTAAGAATCGTTCGTGAGCGAGTCCAGTTTTTTTTTGAAAGTGAAGCAAAATATGAACATTTAAAAATTTGTAGTGGATAATTCATGCTGACAAAAAAATCTGAGAGGGTGAACGAATCGTTTGCGAATCAGTCCGTGTCTTGGAAAACTTTCCTTGGTATAAAAGCAACACAAAACTCATTCATTAGCGAGTGAATCATTTTTGTACGAATCGTTCGCGAACGAGTTCAGTTTTTTTTGATAACGATGCAATATGAGAAGATTTGAAAATTCTTTGCGGATAGTTCATGCTCGATGGAGAATCTGAACTGAAATTACTTGGTGAATGAATGATTTTGCTGAGAATCGTTCGCGAACGAGTCCATGTTTTGGAAAAATTTTTGTAGTATCGAAGTATTTTGAGATTGATGATAATGATCTACTTAGCAGTTGGAACTTGACGATAATCATTCGTGAACGAGTGAATCATTTCGGAATGAATCATTCGCAAACGAGTGAATCATTTTGGAATGAATCGTTCGCGAACGATGTTTAATGATCCGAAACCGAAATGGCACGAGAATGTTTGAATAGTTGAAAAATTTGCCATCTACGGCTCCCTTGAAGGCTACAGAAGTCATTCACGAACGAATCATCACTTTTGAAAGAATTGTTCGCGAATGAGTTTCAATTATTTAAACGTGAAATAGAATTAAAATGTTTCAAAAGTTGAAAGTTTGTTGTCTGCAGCTTACCTTACTTTAATGATACAGAATTTGTTCAAAAACGAATCATCCCTTTTGAAAGATTCGTTCGCGAACGAGTTTTAATGATAAAGTAATAACAAGGTGTTATAATGATTAATAGCTTGGAGTTTGCTCGTGATACTATGATAGTCGTTCATGAACAAACGCATTGTTCTAGTGAGAAGCATTTGTAAACGATTTTGAACTGTTACTAAAGAAATGCCCTCTTCGAATGATCAGTTTCAAATTCTTTAAACTTTGTAACATTTGCTACGCGAAATTTTTTGAACAAAATTTCAAAATAAGGAACTGCATTAAGCTTATGATGTAAAATTTATAATTTCCAACTGAGTACTAATCGTAAATTTCATATTTTTTGTTTTCAGGTAAGAATAACGTTCATTATTGGTTGCACTATTTCGTTCAATAAGAAATGGTAAGAATTTAATCCACATAATCTCACATTTGTTTGAGAGTTACTGCTTATAATTTCGTTCAGTTTCTTACTTCTTTGAAAATTATGAAAAAAACTTCTATTTTTTAATCAGTGGTAAATTTTAAAATGTATTCCAAAACGAATCGTTCGCGAACTTATTTTCAATTTTTGATAGTAGAAATAGTTTCACAATGCTTGAGGACTCCAGATCATATAAGCTAAAAGATTACCAGTCTTTTAGTGAACGAATGAATCATTATGGAACTAATCGTTCGCGACTGAATTGAATTATTTCCCCCATGATATCGTATTTTGTAGGAATTGTTGATGGTTTATTGCCAAGTATATATGGAATTCAAGTTGAAGATTTTTTTTGTGAAAAGAGAAAGTCCAAATATTATAATCGGTATTTATGGAATGCACGAGACTGTTTTACGTGATATTCGTTCACGAATGATTCATTCAATTCAAGCGAGTGATTCTTTGCATAATTTGTATGGAAATTTTTTCTAGAATAGCTGAAACAAGTAATAGATGTTCATTAGAATGAAATTTCTAAAATTTGCGTTGTCGGTCGCGAACGATTCATTTAGAAATTTATTCTTTTATTGAAATTCAAAAGTGAAAACTAAGAGACTATGTTCCGGAAAATCAGTCGTTCGTTCCATAACATTATGAAAATTCGTTCTCGAATGATTTACGTGATAGTCGTTTGTGAAGAAATCGTTCGCGAACGATTCATTCTCGAATTTCTCAAATAAGTGTTACTGAATAATAAAATAAAATATCTCGGAAGCTGATCACTGGTTATTCGTTTGTAGAAGTAATTCATTCGGTCTTGAACGATTCACTCTTCGATTGATTAAACTCCAAATGAGTGAATTGTTCGAAACCGATTCGACTAATTTTACAAACGAATCGTTTACGAACGAATAACTTCCAGAACAATTATGTTTTGTTATTTGGTTGAAATTTTTGAACGAATCGTTCGCGAACGATTCCTTCGCCATATGCTCGAGCAGATCATTCGAGAATGAGTTTAAATCGTATGATAGAACGAATGACTCGTCATCTGAACATTATCTTGTAACGCTTACATTTCATAACGAATCGATACAGGGATTTTCAAATGAATCACTCGCGAACAATTCTTCTTCCTCGAAGAATCGCCCAAAAACGAATATCCGCACATTGAGAATACGGTGTTAGAAATTACTCGGAAATGAAATCAGTGTTGTCGCTGTCGACGTTACGCTCGATATACCAATTAAATGACGTAAACCAACTTTCGAACTTAATCAGTCAGCAAACGTTGAGTTATTTATATCGATCTGTATTTGTATGTACAGAGAGTACAGGAAGAGGGTGGCAAGAGATACGGATGCGGAACACTATGCACGAGATGTACTATAATAGGTATTTGCACTACGCGTGCTAAGACGCGTATATCGTAAGGGTGACAGTTGCATTAGGCAATTTAACTCGATAAGGGTTGCGCAGATTTTACGATTTTTAATTAAATATATTGCGAATCGCGCGAACGACTAATTTAGAGACGAACACGCGCACGCCTAGTTTAAGTTTAACGAAATAAAAACTATTTTCGTACTAGTCCAAATTTGGGTCTTGGTCCCTGCCGCAATTTTTCCCTTTTCGATCAAGCTAATGCTGACGCTGAAAACGAAGGTATGCACAAGTATATAGGATCTTTCCATAAAAGGCGTATAAATTCTCAATGGACACCATCTCTAATTCTTTGCGTGTGAATGTAATAGGGATAGAAATCTTATATACACGTACTCGTACTCGTACATATATGGAATAGATTTTACGATGCAGACTATTACAGCGCGGTGGAATTAGTGTGTGCTTTGATTTTGTTTTTGTAATACGAGTACAAGGGGTTGTAAATTAAACCGTTTTATTGTTTCGTTTGCTGTGTAATTGGTATTAGAGGTCCGATGTGGTTTTTTTTCCCTGGTATTTTCCTTCGCGAAGAATATAATGTTCGTGGGTGTTGCGAACCTCGTAACTGGTGTTATCGAGGGGATGTTTTACTTGTTGTTAAAAGCGTTTTAATGGATCGGTGCCAAATTAAATTATACAAAATGATTTTTCCGTTTGAGTTGTGTTTTAAAAATCAAAACGTATCTGGACTCGAAAATGGAAAACGTGCTCGATAAATATTACATGTGTATTTAACGATTCGGTTAGAGACCAAAGAGAGAAAAAAACAACCATAGATGTCGCCAAAAAAATTTACCCATATTTGTTGCTCGTTTCGTGGTGTAAGTTTGCCAGGCAGCCAGCGTCTCCTTAGCATATACACGAGTGTATCGTGTGTAGCTGCCTATGAGTATGGATAAAGATCATTTGTGTGTATCTACCTTACACGTGTTTTACCATCAATCATCGAGTATTCTTATAAAAATCTCCCTCGGGCTATTTGTAAATGGATTTTTATCGCGCGACCGTGTATTATGTATTATTACGTAGATTCCTGGTGTGAGAACGGTAGTACCTAGCTTAAGGGATTTGTCAGTACGATGCAATGCGATATAATCGATCTTTGTCAATGTCCACTCGATGCCATACCACCGTGTACCGTACGTATCGTGATCTTTGACCGCTTAATTTACTCTTCAGCTATGTACTTGCAGACTTTAGAATAATGCCTGAAATGGTTCGAGTAGACTTTTTGACGTATCGATTGTCAAAAGGTGAGTGACTGGTGACTAGTAAGTGAATTTATATAGAATTTTAGGAAAGCAGAACACGTGCATTTTAAGGTATTCATATGTGTTGTATGTGCTTTGGGGCGATTAGAAAAAAAATCCATTTCTCAGATTTTGACCAAATTTACGTAGAAATTTCGATATACAAAATTTTATACCGTTAGCTCAATGAATGAGGGCGGTGGATCTATGGGTTCTGAAATTCTCCCCTTCCCTAAAACTGGTATAGGACCTTGGTCACAGAGCTAAAAAATGATATATATATATATATATATATATATGTATTTTTTTTACTTTTTTATTATACTGGGCGTGTATAATTGTTGGAGTGTCGATTGCTAGATCTGATTGCTTAGTTTAATTTTGGAGATGAAGGAAAGGAATTTGTGAATTTCGTCTTTATCATCGGGTATGTTTAGATTGGCTGTTTGGATTTTTAGGTGACTACGGGTTTGATTGTGGTTCGGGCATTCAAAAAGGAGGTGATGTACGGAGATGGGTTTGGCATAGCAGAATTGACATGTAGGTTTGGGGGATTTTTGAAATAGATGATTGTGTGTGAGTTTGGTGTGTCCAATTCGGAGCCGTGTGATGGTCACTTCGTCTGTACGGTTTAGGTGCGATAAATTTTTCCACGGTTTTATGGATTTTTT
>FIZR01016363.1:0-20440 GCA_900060175.1 Ferrisia virgata
AATAAAAAAAAAATTTTCAGTTTGGACCCCCCCCCCCCTTAATTTCATCCTGGATACGCCACTGCATTAACCTATACACTCACATACAAATATGAAATATGCGACTGACAACTTATCACTCATTTCGCTTGTTGAAGAATATATCTTTCAATAGCTGACTACATAGCTACTAACTATCAACTATTCATGTGTGACTAACAACTCGCTAGTCACATGTATGACTTACATTGTGAATGCAGTTTTTTCAACAGTTGGTTTTTACATGGTGGACAGTGTACACTAGGGTGTCACCTATTTTTTAAAATGAACGTTTTCATTGAGGAACCCCCTAAAATGTCTCTTTAGCGTCCAAAGAGACACCCAAAAATTTTTGTCCCGAAAAAATAATTTTAACCCGTGCCAACTTGATCCCAAAGTTATGCATGTAACATTACATAAACACTAAAACAGCGTTAATCGGCTGGAATTTCTGCGGTAAATGAGGTTTAAGCGCTTATATAATTTTAATTTCAGATTAAAAACACATTTCAGTTATCCTATCCCCTTTCCTCATAGCCCATTAAGTTGAAACCTATGTGTTGAATCGCATAATTCTGCAGAATTATTTTAGTACTGCTGTTTTACTTACATATTCTATTTAAGAGTCATAAAATGATTTGATCTTGAAGTTCATCTGTCTTTGCTTATTATTTCGCGACAATGGTAGACGAATTTGCTTTATTCCTCAGCTACTGTTTAAAAAAATATGTGTGAAAAAATTCATCAGCCATTTATATGTATTATCTTAGCCAAGATTTAATTCCTCTTTGTCTCTTCGATCAAAATGTAAGTGTAGAAATTGAAGCGAAAATTGTTGAGAAGTTACTCCAAGAAGCTGATACTGAAGAAATCTACGAAGAAACATCAGAAAAATTCAAAAACCAAACGACACGGATGACTTCTTGAATAAAAACGACAAAGATATTTCCTGCCAAAGATTCAATATTAATATGGATTTTTTAAACGTACTTGTGAAGGAACAGAAGAATCACCAATCGTTCATTCCAGCTGACAAAATTAAATGATCCTGCGGAACAGGCCATCAAATTGCTCAATGATTATAATAATATGATTACAAAAGATCCCAAAATGAAAAATTGAGAACCCCAAAACGCACATTTATGACTCCTACTAAATGTACATCTCAAATTTCAATTTTCTAGCTCAGGTTGTGGGGGAAATAGGGGATAACCAGTCCTTTCTCAAGGTCAAAAAGAGTAAAATCCTCATATCTCCCCTCCTAATTGGCCTAACAGGTTGATTTTTGGATATATTATACAACTTTGAATTGTCTATCGATTGACTCTAAACGGTACATATTTTGCTATTTTAGTTCCTCAGCACCTCCTCTAAATTTATGCAAAACTGAATTTTGATCCGAGATCATCCCCCCTGAAAAATATCCTACTCAAATTTGACTGATTTTGGTCGATGTAGAGGTGAGCAAATGATTTATGAAAATTAATAATTATTAGACGTGGCCAAAAATGAACTCAGTGGTCATCTAGCACCTCAAAACTGATTTTGTTCATATCCCTCCCCTCCTCATTGCATAATCTGAACCCCTTGAAATCTTTAATTGACTAATTAATTTTGAATTTGAAGCAATTAGCTTGATATAACTCTGTAACCCGTAAGATGACTTTTTTCACAATTTCAGTTCTGGATATATATTGCATAACCTCGATATTGAAGGAGTTTCCTAAAATTTTTAAAATGCTATTACATTCATTCTATTAAATTGATTTTTTGTGTAATATTATCAAAGAAATCTAGGTTATTGCGGATAAAATTAAAATAATCAGCTTGATGTGTCAATTTAGAGGAAAGACATGGTAGTATTTTCCTGTTTCTGAACATGAAAAAGTTGGGTACTCGCTTACTTACACAACTCTCCTCTCTCCAATGAACTGAGGAGTAATTTTAATCGATATCACAGTACTGTAATTTGAGTGGCATTTATCATATTCACAATAATATAATATTAACATCTACTCAAAACAGGAAAGTTGTGTATCAGAGAGTGTCAAAAAGAGATGTCACTTCTTTCTCTCCCCTCACTCCACCGCAATAGACTCGTAAATTGTAAACAATTGGTAGCAGAAAAAAGAAAAAAATTATGCCAGTTACACAAACTTATCAACATGAACTAAAAATTCCTAAAATTACAATTTTAGTACTAAAAAATCCAATTTTTTCAAAATTTTCCCCTTGCTTCGCTTGAACAAATAAATTTTTGTTATTCTTTTCATTTTTGTGAATTTGAGCCTCAAATTGGAACTTTGTATTTCACTTTGCAAAAAAATTAAGTAAAAATTCTAGATTTTAATTTTCAACTCGCCCTTCCCCCCTCCTCATGGGAGGTTGCCTTTGCTATCTCGCTAACTCAAATCACAGTACTGTGATATCAACTATGATCTAAGTATTGTCTTTCGGAAATATCTTGGCAGTTTTTGCTGGAGCCTGTAATACCGACTCATATCACAGTACTGTAAAATTGGCTGGAATTAATTCTTCAATTTTATAAGTCCTGTCAAAGTACTGAAATTTTCATAGACTAATATCACAGATCTTACGAAATTGAATCAGCTGATCTCCTCGCTTAGTTCGCCTGGAGAGGTGTACTGGATCTTCAAGTATTCGAGGGTTGATTCTGTCGTTCGTATTGTGCTGCAATTTGGATATATTTTTAAAACAGGCTCATAAAATCTATACGTGACAGGAAAATCAAGCTGGAAAAGCATCGTAGTTCGTAAACCAGTATTCTGTTTTTTTCATTTTTATTTATTTTTTTAATATCAACTTATCTGCTTCCCAAATCCAATCCAATTACATAGAACGTGTTGAGATAACATTTTCTCCTCATTGCAACGAAGTATTTGAACGTAAAGAAATTGTATTCCCAAGTAGGATAACACACGAATGAAAATCGTACTATAAAATTTATTGCCAAAAATGAAAATCGAACGAATTTAATCAGTGCGTAGTGCGAATGTATGTCGATGTCGATGTGCGATATGTTAAAATTATAAAATTGACACGGCGACGTTTACTAACAAATCTCTTGAGACTCGTCGTCGACTCGGTGTTAGTATTTCCAAAATGTCATCCAGGTTCAAGGTCAAGGTAATATGCACATTGACCTAATTCATTCGATTTTTTTTATTTGTCAAATGTTCGCTTAGGGTGATTGATAATTGATACGTGGAAAAAATATGTACTCGGTACGTTGATTGTGTTCCTTTGTGCAGATTAATCGCTGCAGTGTTGTTACCCTACTTCGGTTTCATTCTTTCTCATCTGTGTTTTTATGTAATGCTCGTCTTAGGTACCGTTTGATAGTTTAATTTGCATTCTTATTTTATACACGTGATGTGGATGAACTGGATAATATAGGAGGCTGAAGAAGGTGGTAATGATTGGGTGGGTATTGCTGGGTATCTGTAAAGCGATTATGAAATAGATGTAGGTTGAGCCTATGCTATGTATGCTTTAGTACTTCATTTACAGGAATTCTTGGTTCATGTTTGAACTGTTAGAATGAAGGCATTGTTTAAGATTTGTACATTGTAATTACGTATTGAGCCGATCACTGCTTGGAAGGAGGATAGGGCTAATAACTTAATAATTACAAATATGGTATTAACATTTGAATAACAACTATAATTATTGTTGTGTATTTTACATTTTATTTTAGCAAAGTCTTTAGTTATTTTTATCGGCAGCTATTACGAACAATAAGTAACGTTCCAGTTTGGTTAATTTACTACTTTTTCAAGGTCCAAACCATCAATTTAAAATCCAACTGTGACTAAACCAAAATCGAATTTTTTTTTCCATAAAAACTTGCGGATCCTTATTGATTTCAAATTAAAATCAATCAATTGCCGGCGGCCTTAGTCTGAAATTCGAAAATTCAAAATTGGGCCACTGAGCTGTGATAAGGTAATTAAGTATTTTATTTGAAAATGGTGTAATTACAAAACTTTCAGTCCTCGTGTTGTTATAGGCTCATTTCACGTCAAAACGACCCAAAAAGTAATTTGGGTCTATCGATTTTGCACAGATTATTTGTACGAGTTTCTCTCAGCATTTTACTGAAATTAACACCGTCATTTTGACCCCTATCCTACAGTGAAGTGGGGGAAAGGGAAGGTGGTTTTCGCAATTTTCATACAAGCGATTTTTTGTCGAACAACTCAACTTGGAAGGCTTCAATTTCGAGATTGATTGGACTTGAGATAAACCTGTTTGCATGAATTTGTAGATAATATAAAAGAGGTTCGGAAATGATGATGAATATTTTTAAAGCTCAAAGTTGAACTTTTGAGGTGAAAGCTTTACTTCTTATGATGGTGAAGATTGATAGCTAACATTTGAAAGTCTTAAAAAAATTACCTGGAATAGGCTTTTTTTATGTTTGTTTCAACCAATCTATTTTCAAAATTAGATCTGAACACCCGTAGTATCGCGAACCTGATCAGCATTGCGGGTAGGAAGGGTTCAATGAGGCTAAAAAGTCGAGAACCTCAAAAGGCACATCTAGGACTCCTACTGAATGTACATAACTGATTTCAAGTTCTTAGCTCAATTTGGAGAGGAGTTATGCGAGGAACTAACTTCAAAAAATAAGAAAAACGACCAAAAAACCACATATTCGGGGCTATGAGGGGGTGAAATGGAGCTTAAAAGTTAGAACCAATAAGAAAAAACGACTAAAAAAAAACACTTGAAATTCGAAACGCTTCCGGGTAGTTCTACTAAAGCTGTAAAAATCACGATATTGCTGGCGTGTTGCAGTAAACGTTGATCTTTTACAAGGTCACTAAAAGGATGGTGTGTGACCTCCAGGATAGGAAAAACTCTCCACAATTTTTTCTGGCTTAGTTTAAAAATTTTACAAGGTTGCAGATAGGTACTCATTTTGTTTCCTTGGCCATGCGTAAGATGAAAAATCTTATAGTGGGGGTGAGGAGGGGGTTACTACGACGGCGAAAATAGGAAATTCCATCATCGTGGATAGCTGGATACTCAATTTTGAATTTGTCTTTGCTTGTTTCCTAACCTTGTATTTTTGATTTGATTTCAATAAAAAAATTCTCAAAAAACGAGTTGAATTTTTCTTATTTTTTATGGTTGAATTTGGACAGTTTGGTAGAATCCCCCTCTTCCTCCCCCCCCCCCGGGCAACCAGCGCTTCTTAGACCTTACAAAAATTTGTAAAAAAAATAAAAGTATGATATTAAAACACTGTGTAGCGTATCGATTTCTACTAATTTGTCAACGCTGAGATCAAAAATCAACACACTTTCTTGATCCGACTCTCTCGTGCTCCAAACTGACCTTCAAGTCATAAAAAATTTGAAAATATGAGTACGCAGTGGTTGGATTAAGAATGTAAGTTGATATTTGATCTCAGCAAAGTCGAACTACTTGGGATCAAAATGCTTCACCCGATTTTAATCATTTATAAAATGGTTCTTATTTGATGAAAGGCAGGAGAAGGGCACTGAAAATACCAATCGATATGTCGGTATTCATTTTTTCGATTTTTTTTTTGAATTTTGACTATATTGAGTAAGCTAGGGGGAGCGTTTAGAGGGACCAGATATTCAACTCAGCGTCTTAAAATTAGTAAGAATCCATATGTCACATTACGTTTAACATTTTTTTGAACTTTGATCAAAATTAAGAACTTTTGTGCCCCCCCTCCAGGGGTGTTAAGATCCCACTTTGAAAATTAATTAGTTAAAACAAGCATAAAAAAGTCTGTTCGTGGTAATTTTTTCATATTTTAAACTAGGAGTTTTCAACCTTTATACTCATCCTGAAAAGTTGAGCTATTATCGCAAAAGTTCAGCTTTGAGCTTTCAAAATGTTGAATATGATTTCTAAATCTCCATTAGATTACTGACGGAATCGTGCGAACAATTTTTTCCCAAATCTGACCAATCTCCTCAGGATTAAGACTGAAATAACCCCGATAACTTATTACACTATCGAGGGGAACTTGAGAAAAAATTTTCTCAAGGCTCCTTTGACATCAAAACGACCCAAAAAGTAAGACCAGTCTTTCGGATGGTTTGGTGAAAAAGTCACCATCAATTCGCCCTTGACTCGCAGGGGGGAGGGGTTTGGAAGGTAACCTTTACAATTTTTGAATAATCACGATTTTCTGTCAAACAGCTGAACTTTGAAAACGCATATTTCAAGATTGGTTAGACTTAGGACAAATCTGTTTGCGTGGTTTTGTTGATAATTCAATAAAAAATTCTAAATTGATGATCAAAATTTTAAAAGTTCAAATTTGAACTTTTGAAATGAAGGTTCGACTTTTTATGATGAGTATAAAGTTTGAGAGCTACCATTTAAAAATGTGAAAGAATTACCACGAACGAAACTTTTTAGGGTAGTTTTAACTAATTAATTTTCCAAGTACGATCTCAACACCCGGGGGGGGGGACATTGGGGTTCTGAATTTCGATCAAAATTTAAAAAAAAAGTGATAAAAGTAATGTGACATATGGATTTCTACTATTTGTAGGACGTTGAGTTTGATTATCGGCTTATTTTTTTGATTCCAGCCCTCCGAACCCCCCTAACAACCCTTTTGAATTATGGTCAAAATTCAAAAAAATTCAAAAAATCAATTGACATACTGTTTGCTACTAATGTGAGGGCTGAGTATGAATATTCACTTATTTTTCGGATACTTCCCCCGAGTACCCTCTTAGCTATTTAAAAAATGATTAAAATGACGCGTAGCATATCGATTCTTACTAATTCGGCACTACTGAGATCAAATATCAACTTACTTTCTCAATTAGACTCTTTCGTACTCATTTTTTTTTTTTAATTTTCAGTAATTTAAAGGTCAGTTTGGAGCACGAGGAAGTCGATTCAAGAAAATAAGTTGATATTCGATCTCAGCAGTGCTGAGTCAGTAAGAATCGAAAATGCTACACGTCATTTTGAATTACCTTCTAGCATTTTCCCTTTTTTCAGGTTGGGGGGCGCTCGGTGTACGTATTCAAAAAATAATGGGTATCGATACTGAGCGACCTCACATTAGTAACAATCCATGTCAATTTATGTTTTTCAATTCTAATCATATTCAGGGGGCTGGTGGGGGGCGTTTAGGAGGATCGTATTAAAAACTACGCCGATAATCAAACTCAGTGATCTGGAATTAGTAGAAATACATACGTCAATTTACTTTTATACCTATTTACATTTTATATGTTGATAAATTAAAGTATGCGAACGATAATAATCGATTTCGATTTATAATTATCAGATCTCTATTTGCTTATTACTGCTCAAAACGTGTTTTAAATAAATATTTGATTTTAATGAGAAGATGGCTGGACTGTACAAAGTATTTGTAAGCTTATTCCGAATTGAAATGAGAAAATAAAATCTCCGTTTGAAAAGCAGAGTACACTTCGAAGAGAAGAAGGGAAAGAGGAAAATTACATACATAGCTCGAAGAAAATGAAACTATTCGGAACTGATAAGCATTTCTGAAATGAAATTGAATTTACTTGCACTTTCAAGTATGAATAATTTAATGTACGTCTAATACTGCGATGATATTTACGTATATACATATAAATATGGAATTCAGCGTAAAAAAAAAACAAATCGCTCCATCTAATTGATCTAATCTCATGTGTAAAAAATACCTATTTAAAATATAATCTGAACCTGTATACGATACATCTTGCCATCATAACTTATGTATACAGGAAGTATAATAAGAATGCTGGCATTTTATATGCAACATTGTGTACACAGATAGATACTACGAAAGAGAGCGAGTAAAAAGCCAGGCGCCAGTAGTTCGGGTGCCTTTTATCATGGTAGATTTTTTTTTTCTGACCCCCTTTATACTAGATAGATATATCTATATGTATATTGACTACGTATAATAGTCAACGTAAAGCAATGAACGCATTTCTTATCGTCGAATTTGTCGAAGAATCGGTGTTAATTTTGGCGAAAAATTTCCATGGCTGGGGTTCAAGAAAACGCCATTAACGATAACGATACGTATTGTATAAACTATACAGACACTGGCCCAGTCTACCACCACCCTATACTATAAAATTGGTATATTAGTGTATCTGTATTGGTAAAATACGCGTATATATACAAACCAAAGCATAGCCCGATCGATATCGTATAGTAAGATAGAAATATAAACAAAAGAGATTCGATGCTGTCTGGGCCTGGGTAGTCTGGCCTGCTGCGATGATGTTATCGCATCACGAATACGATTTGCAACTGTTTGGTTTGGACCATGTCCAGAGTGAATGTTGAATCAAGATGTGCACTTTTTGATCGACTTGGACGAAGAACAGTTTAACGTAAAAATTTATGACGATGCGAAATGCACGAGTATTGTGTTTTTGAACGGTTTTTTCATACGCGTAGGTGGAACTGAACTTGTTGATTTATAAGCATCGAACGAATTAGAGGGTGGTTTTGAAAAGGAATTTTTCAAGGATTAGTTTTCGCTTTTTTTTTTCATTTTCGTTTTCATTTTCTTTGTAAAGACTTCGGTGGTTGAACTCGATAAGCATCATTAACCCGGAAAACTTGCTCGAGTGTGGTTTGAATATGGATGGGTGAGGGTTTGAGAGGGAGGGGGGAGCATAGCGTCGAAGATTATGGATTCTTTTAGAACCCTTATATGAATTATTGTTGTTGCTTATTTGGATGTATTTTCATTCCTGAAAGAAATTCGTATATTTAATCTTTTAGTATTTTTTTTTTAATCATATTTTGAAACTGTTTAATGTAAATTACGAGTCTAATGTGAATTTTACAAGCTGCTGTGAATAACTTTTGATACAGATAAAAATTGATGTTATTTTTTTTCAAAAAGAAATAAAGACAGGTGGATGCTTTTTTTACGTCGTATTGTCAATGAAAACGAGGCTATGACGGACTATTAACTGCGATGGCTGAAGGGGGAGGGGGTAAATATCAGCAAAATCTATTTTCTGGCCCTAGAAGACCATTACGATCATTTTTGGCCATGTCTGATAATTATTATTATTTTTTTTCTTATAAAATAAAAAAATCAATTGCTCAGCTCATAATCGACCAAGATTTATCAACTTTGGTAATTAGGCTTAGATTGGCGATGGATTTGATATTCGGGTGTGGGGTTGACCTCGGATTATAATTCAGTTGTGCCCAATTTGAGGGGGGGGGGTTGACAAAAAAATTCCTTTTTGAGCAAATCTATGTACAATACAACGTCAAAGTTGTATAACATGTTCAATAATCAGCCTCATAGTTGGGGAGGGGAGGGGTGTTATTTCCCATTTTTTGGCCTTAAAGAAAGACTTCCTTCCGTATCTCTCCTTTCAAATTGAGCAAGGAAATTGAAATTTGGTACGTAGACTCAGTGAGAGCCGATATGTCTTTTGGAGGTTTCGACTTTCCAGCCTCATTCCACCTCCTTATACTCCCAAAATGTGGGTTTTTAGCATCATCAACCTTAAATCGAAAAAGTTTAAGCAAAGAATATGTAGCAGATCGAAGCTAAACATAAAAAGGTTTGAACTCTCCCCTCTTTCCGTCCCCCCCACACCTAATAGGAGCTCAACTAGCTTTGAAGCCTTCATTAGTGTTATTTTTCGAAATTTTCGCCCTCGATTTGCTCGAATCAAAATTTTAGATCTCCTGATGAAGGAAAGGAAAAACGTTCGATTTCCTGAACTTAGATTTCGAGGGACTCTCAAAGTAGTCAAAATTTAAGGAAAGCCAACTGAAAAATCTACAAAAGAATGAAAAAATTTACCCTTTATTTTTTGTTATTAGAAAATTTTGTGAATAACGACAAATTTTCAAAATCTTGACAACGTAATTTTTGAATATGGTGTAGTCGGGGGAAAAGGGATCAAAAGGACAGCTCTCTAGGTTAATGCTCCAGGTGAACATTACAGTGCCAGTCTTTGCCAGGTTGTGATGAAACAGAAAAAGGGATAGGCCATGAAAAAGTAAAATAAAAAGACATGAAATCCGATTTGCAGCAACCACAATAAACACTGCTTTGGGGCGAATTTTATTTTGCTTTTTTTGAAAATTTATATCAAAGGCGGAGTTGCGAAATGACTTCAAATTATGTAGTGAAAATTTCAGTTTTTTAATTTAATTTTTTAAACTTGCAAAACTGACTCAAAGTTTGCTAATTTTCAAAAAACCGAAAAAAAAATCATTTGAAAATATTTCTTAAAAATAGAATTTTTACATAACATATCTATACCCAAAATTATCATTGTTGGCAAATTTTATCATTTCGACTTTTTTCAAAGGTTTTTAAAAATTATCACCTTTTTGCGTTTTTTTCACAATATTCTGGAAAATTATGTATAAAGAAGATTTTTTCTATGAAAAGCCCTCCTGACACGGATGTAGAAAGATCAATTTTAGCTGATGGAAAGCAAATATTTCAATTTTAAATGCCAGATTTTCATCCCCACTTTAATTTTGAGGGGAGATACGAATGGAACGAGGTTTTCAAGATCGGAAAGGGGTAAAACCTTCATTTCTCTTCAGCAAATTAACCTATATGAGGTTGGTTTTTGGGTATGTTGTGCAATTTTTGTTTCTCTATCAATTGGCTTACAAAATATCCCCCATTTTTAGTTTCGAGGAGGAGAATAAATGAACGGAATAAATATTTGACGTGACGAAAAATTATGTATCAGCTCTAAACTTAGATATTTTACAACCAATTGTAATGCGACAACGATAAAGCATTTGTTCTATAATATTGATTTTAATTAGTAGATTACTTTCGACTCGTCTGCTTCATCGTTAAATCCTCTGCTTTGTAATTTTTTTTCCCGCTTGAACGAAGTAACTTTGAAGAGCCCATTCAAAATCTAGGTTAATTATATGTACAAGAAGTACATAATACGTATAGTAGGTAATTTCATAGTCGAGAAAATTTTATAGCATCTTTTGAACGAGGTAGATAGTCGGTGCAACCAAAAATGCTAGGATTCGCAATTTTTCAAAATGAACTCTATACATCTCTATTTCGATAAATTTTTTACGACGAAATTACGGGTTTTATTTTATAATACGAGAAGAGCTATCTTTAAAGAGCAAACAACGTTTTATATACGCATATTTCGTTCATCTCAAAATTAGGCAATTCGGTCTCTTTTGATGGCTATCTGGGTCTTTTATAATGATATGAATTTCATATAGAAAATTTTTCATTATTAATTCCACTTGGTAAACTATGAAACCCTGGGATGTGCTGATCTCGATGAAGAAATTAACGTAGCTTGGTCTATTTAATTAAAACTGCTACGGCGTTATATAAAACTCGAAAACTCCATCTCATGTGATGGGTGCCCAGACCTACGCCAGAACTTTTTGTCATAATGAAATTACTTTGTAATACTTGTACGAGTATTAATAATTTTTTTTCAACGCGACATCAACTTTGCGTTTATTTATGAACGAAATATTATGCAGAAGTTGAACAAAAAAAAAAAAAACAGGCACGCTACGTGTCTAAAATATCACACAAACGTGACATTTCGTGTAGGTATATTTTTAGCCAGGTATTTTTATTTAGATCGAGGTTGTACACTGTACGGGTAGCGTAAAGGACAGGCTTTTCGTATATAACGGAAAATTGGAATTATCGAGTATTAGAAAAGAGAATTCTATAAAAATGAGCGAAATATACAGGTTTAAAAATGTCTCTAATATGATCATTAGGGAAAAGAATTGGAAGTATTGTGCTGTTATGGCCTCTTGTCGAACCAAAGGTTACCTGTACCCGTGAGAAAAATGAATAAATTTAACGTATGTCTGTATGAGAGGTCATTCGTAAAGTGTTTTGGTTGTGTACGAAATAAATTTAATAGATAATATTAACAAATAGAAATTAATTTACTAATTAACCCTGATTTTGAGAATTTTACTATTCTATTCTACAATGAAAATGGCGAAACGTATTTTCAACATGATTTTCGCGAAATATTATAATTATGAGAATTGAAAAAAAGCATTGCAAGTAGGAAGGGTTCAGTGGAGCTAACAGGTCAAAACCCCCAAAAGGTACATCAAGGGTTTCTACAAACGGGACATACCTAATTTCAAATTGGAGACGAGTTATGCGAGGAACAAACTCAAAAAATGAGAAAAAAACGACCAAAAAACCACATATTTGGGACTATGAGAGGCTGAAATGAAGCTAAAAAATTAGAATCGCCAAAAAGGAGCTTCAACTGAATGTACATACCAATTTCAGCTTCTTGGCTCAATTTGTTGGGGAGATAGAGGAGGAACAGCCCTTTTTCAGGATCAAAAAAGACGAAAACTCCCATATCTCCCCTTCTAATTGACTTAGGAGGTTGATTTTTGGATATGTTATACAACTTTTGATTCTCTATCAATTGACTTTAAAAAGGTCAATTTTTGAATTTTCGGCCCCTCAGCACCCCCTCCCTCAAATTGGGGCATGACTGAATTTTTACCCAAAGTCATCCTCACTCATATATATCTGTGATCCGCCGCCAAGCTGAGCCAATTGACCGAATTGGAACGATTTCGGTCGATATCGAGTGGAATAAATGATTTTAATGTTTGGCGGAAAAAATAAATAACTGACATGATTAAAAATCGTCTTAATGGTCTTTTAGGGCCCGAAAACGAATTTTGTTGATACCCCCCCCCCATCCGCCGTTGGTCGATAGACTGTAATAGCCTGGTTTTCATTGATAATCTGACCAAGGAAATCAGGCTAAAAATAGCGATGTTTTTTTTCCCTAATCAGTGGTAAGAGCAGAGAGGTTGGATGTGGCGAAACAGTCGATATCATCAAAAGGCACATCTAGGACCTGTACTAAATCAACTTATAAAATTTAAGCTTCCTAGCCCAATTTGAGATGGGAGATATGCGAGGAACAAACTCAAAAAATAAGAAAAACCAACAAAAAAAACAACTGTCTCGGGGTTTTGAGGGATTGCAATTAGGCTGAAAAGTCGAGACCCTCAAAAGGCACATTTTAATCTACGTACCAAATTTCAATTTCCTAGCCCAATTTGGAGTGGGGGAATGTGAAAAACAAAGTCAAAAAATTAGAAAACCCGTCCAAAAAACATTTTATAGAGCTGTTGTGGGGAGGGGGTGTCGAAACCCCCAAAAAGCTTATCTATGGCTCATACTAAGTCTAGGTACAAACCAAATTAAAAATATCTAGCTCATTTTGGAGGAGTGATAGAGGAGGAACAGACCTTTTTCAAGGTCAAAAAGGGAGACCTTTCCCCTTGAACTCGGGAGCTGAATTTTGGATATATAACATAACTTTGGATTGTTTAACGATTGGCTCAAAAAAAAACAATTTTTGCAATTTTAGGCCTTTTGCACCCCTTTTCACAAATTTTGGCATAACAAAAGTTTAATTCGAAATCATCCCCACTCTAAAATATCAAATTTGTCGCCAATTGAAGCCTATTTCCCAGTTTCGTCCATTTTGGTCGGTATTGAGCTCAGCCAAAGATATTTGATGTGCTGAAAAGTAATCGTAATGGTCTTCCAGGACCCCAGAACGTATTTTGTGGATATTCCCCCTTATCCGCCGTACGTTGATAGACCGTAATATCCTGATGGTTTTCATTGACAATTTGGCGTAGAAAATCAGACTAAAAATGAGGCATATTTAGAACCACGTACCAAATTTCAACTCCCTAGCTCAATTTGGAAGGGAGTTATGCGAGGAACGAACTCAGTAAATAAGAAAACCCGATTGAATTTATTGTCTTATTTGTACAGCTCTCGAACACCTATCGATATTGTATCCGGTGTGAACAAATTTTCAGTTTGATGAAAGTAGAGTAGGCCGAATAAAACGACAGCAATATTTCCATCGGAATAATTTATGTGGCTCGAAGACTCGAAATGCGACACATGCCAATGAAAACTGATAATGTATGTAAGATCAATATACCGAAGATGGAAACCATGGTTTATCGAGCTAAATAAGCACGAGATGATATTCAATCAAGAAATTATTATAGAAGAAACATTTTGATCGCAATACTCTGTATTATAAGATGAAAAATGCTGTTGTCAGTTAACATGTCAGAAAGTTAATATTATTACAAAGTTGACAAGCTAACGTGCAATTTAAACGAGATTGAAAAGCTCTGAGATACAGTTGCATTTTATCAGCATGAGTTTCGGAAACGTATGTAAATTGAAAATTGATCGACTTTATGGAATATTATGTATGTATTTCGTATTCCTACAAATAAATAAACAGCGGATACGTCAACGTGTTATTGAAAAAGGATTTCCTTCGAAAAGAACCATTGAGATTTTAAAAGATGAAATTTAAATATACGAAATACTAGATATGACATTTTTTTTTTTCTTCGAGAAGAGAATTGATATAGCGGAAAGTCTCTAGTTACCTTGTTTTCGGTAAAAAAAAACGACGACGACGACGTTTTGCAAAATGGATGTCTCTACAATCACTCAAAGGATATTCATGTTGTTAATAAATACACGTGCCTAAGTGTTCGTTCAATACAGCTTTAATATAATTTTCAACTACAACTACCTTCAAGAAAACAAAATGAGAAAATGGAGGATTTTTTTGGTAGCTTTATCGTTTATTGTTTTTCTTTCATCATTTTATTCGCCAACTCGTTGAGCTGTTAATGAATTGAATAAAATAGATAGCATAATTAATGATCCTATTCTTGTGATGAAAAAAATAAGTAAACTCGATAATCTCCCATCTGCATATCAAAAGTGAACTGCATGTAATTTAATTATTTTCCTATTAATTCTAACGATTTTTTTTTATCAGGATGAATAATTTATTGATAAATTATTTACGTCTTTGTTTATTGTATCTATAAATATTGATTAGGTCAACCGATGATTTTCCTATTATACCAGGTGTCCTATTAAATATTCTCCATATTGGGAATTTGTACGAAGATGTGATAGAAATTATATGTATAATATTGGATACAATATACGTAACAGGAATGAAAGAGGTAAAAATCTGAATATCTACTCCAATCCCTCCTGATGTTTTTTTTCTATTTTTTAAAATTTGCCTTCAAACAGGGTTTTAGAGAGTTAAATGAGTAGAATCGACCAACGAGGTTAATTTTTTCATTTATTAGTTCTTAATCTTAAGATGACGTCGTTACATTTTTTTTTTTAGCATTGAGAATAATGTAGTGACGTCATAGTTTCATTACAAGAATTTTCGTAGGCAGTTATATTTATTCCTTTGTGAAATTCGGCACCCCCCCACCATTTCTTTTATTCTGACATTTTTTTAATGAAATTATCGATCTCATATTATTTCTCGGAAAATCAACATGTTTTTCTCTGAAATCCCCTCTCCCCTCCAAGACATTAAATCTGTAGGTACGAAACTTCAAACAATTTTATTTATTCATCTGATCGATGTATCATAATTTTAATAATTCATCACATTTATGAATATTTATGGTTCTTCGAGCCGGATAAAAATCCCGTAATGTTCAATGCACGTCAATGATACTACAGATGAGGATCTAATTTTATCAGAATATGACGGACCAAATTATTCATCTGCGATCTACGTATCTTACCATTGATGAAAAGTTGAAAGATCTAGAAAGAATTGAAACACACTTCGGCGAAATACATCGAGAAACTGAATTACCTAGAAGTTGACGAGCCACCAACATTACATATCTAATTTCAAGTTCCTAGCTCAATTTGGAGGGGAGTTATGTGAGGAACAAACTCAAAAAATAAGAAAAAACGACAACAAAACCTCTTTTTTGAGGCAGTGAATGGATGAAATGGGACTGAAAAGTCGAGACCCCTTAAAAGACATATCTAGGACTCCCACTAAATGTACATACCCAATTTCAAATTCCTAGCTCAATGTGGAGGGGAGGTATCTGGGAAACAAACTCAAAAAACGAGAAAAATCAGAAAAACCTGCCAAAACACCACTTTTTAGAGCCTGTGAGGAGGTGCAATGGAGCTAAAAAGTCGGAACCCCCAAAAGGAACATCTAGAGCCCTAATTAAATGTACATACCAAATTTAACTTCTCAGCTCAATTTGCCGAGGAGATAGGAGAGGAACAGCCCATTTTCAAAGAAACGAGTAGAATTATTTTTGTAAGTAAAAAATTCGATATAAGCTTTTTAAGAGCAACCTTTAGTGTGTCTACTGGTCAAAAAAAGTACAAAAAAAAAAACCAAAACCTTACGAAATTTGAAAATGACCCCAAAAAGTATGGGAAATCGTCCAAAATGTACAAAATGTACCAAATTTTAAAAAGAAGTAATCAAGTTTTTAAGAAAGCCAAAATTTGAAAATTCAAGAGTTCAAACGAAAACATTTTTTTTCATGTTTATTTTTTTTTATATTGAAAAATTTCCTAATAACTTAATTTTCATGTAAAAAAAGTAATAGCGTGCACGACAAATTGCAACTATTCGAAATGAATCGTACGAAAAAATTTCGAAAAAGTACGAAATTTTGTTTTTTGGATTTAGTAGACAGCTAGAAACTCTAAACCCTCCACCTGAACCAGAGGCATTGAAGGATATACCCCACTACATTTTAGAGAGATTTAACGAAAATACATTTAAAAAGTTACTTCTTAGAATCTAAGTATTTATCTCCGATGCTTCGAGTGCAATCGAGTCAAATATTGCAAAATTATACGAAATTTAATTTCAATGAGTCAGAGCGAATCAACTTCTTTATTCATTTTAAATTAACAAACCATAATTAAAAAAACATCTGAAGTGAAAAATTTTGTCAGCATCGTATCGAATTTGCATCATAAATTTATTAGAAAAGTTGAACCTTTATCTTTTACTTTTCGGTCTTTTTCACCTTCAGTGACTAATCCTAAAAATTCATTTATATTGAATCTTTTTTGTTGCTGAATTTAATCTAATAATCTTTCGAATTGATTTCCTTAAAATTAATGAAAAGTGAAAATTATAACTACGCAATTTCATTACAGAAGATTGGCCACCTTCAATAGGTACCTATCTCCATCCTAGTTAGAATACTTTCGCATTGAATAGTCACCATTTTTCTGTTTAAAATTCTCATAAATGTTGGATGTAAATCATAAAATCACTTGATAAATGTAATCGTATTATTCGAATGACTGCATTAATTTTTCGAAATTATTATCAGTATTTCCGCAATCTATACAAATGTATGGTTGTAGCTAGTTGGTATTCTATGATTATTAAAAAAAATTACCTCATAGATATTTTTTTTTCCTACGAAATCGAAAGTAATACGATACCTTTACCGGTTTATTAAATAACTTCGTCCAATTAAATAATTTTTCTTTTCGAAAAAGTAATTTGGAATTTTTAAAATTAAAAATGAAAAATCAACATATTACTTAGGATAAGATCTGTTTGTTTATACTTCATATTATAGCAAGCTAATTCAGGTTATTACTCTTATCGTCGATATGGAAATGAAAAAATACGCACGAATGAAGCGAACATTTCATCAATAAACATAAATTTGTATCAATTTAGCAAACACGTGCGAATACGTATTTTACCAAATAATGACATTTCGCTTTGATGATAACGTTCAAACGAAATGATGACTTATATAGCCATATATTAAACACCTGTTTGAATATTTTTTTGGCTCGATACCAGCTTCTTGTAATAATACCTCGAGTAAATTTTTTTCACGTACTCGTATTAGTAGTAATTTTTTTTTTTTCAATCTTATTACGAAAGGTATGAAAATAAATAGACGACTCGACTGGACGTGTTTGAAAAAGGATTAATGGGTAAATAGCTTACCTGGGAGATCACATAGCAATTGGTATTCAAATAAACGAACGTGAAAAACGATAGCAAAATTATAGTTACTAAAAGTATCTTGACTTTGAATGATTTACGTTTCGATAAAACTTTTGAGAACATTTTGAAACGAACTAAATGTAAACAAATTAAACTTTTACGTAACATAACTTTTGCCCACACTTACACATTCGTACAAATAACCAGGTACCTACACATATGAATGATTAACTCGATTATTTGTTATGCAATGTACTCCATATGAAGTGTAAACCCAAGAGAGAAAATGTTTCGTGCAATTGAAATTTAAAACTCGACTGAAATTTTTTTTTTTTTCGTATTTATATCTGTGAAGTACATGTGCGATAATTTTCCTACATTATCATTGCTGATAAGTTTTTACTACACTCCCCTCGATCTATCCGTCTGTATGTAGCTACGAGTGTTCCTATATATATATATGTGTATATTTTGTGTTTACATATATCACTAGCTCGAATTGAACCGCACGAGGAGACGCGATGTGTACGAAATAAAATGAAATTTATTCGCTTCAATAATATTATTTATAAATATTTATATACGAAGGTGCGATATCGATAGGTAGTGTACCATGTACCAAGAAAACTTATGACTTATGAAGCCTTCAACGTTAAATCTATCGAACACCTGTTTGAATCGTCCATTCTGTTGTGGCTTTTTTCTCCTCCGCAGGTATACGATGAATTATTCAGAAAGCAAATTGTAATCGAGAGAGAGCATTTGAATTTATATTTCTAAAGCGAAAAATTTCAATATTAAGGGATGATTAATTTATAATAGGAGAGTGGATATGCAGATACTATTGGGTAGGTGGTGGATTTGATATGTGCATGTGTGTAGGTGCCTCTATACGAACAACTTGAAGGATTTGTTTGTTTGGATATCGATTAAAGCAAATATTGGCAACAGATAAGTACGTAGGTATTAGGTACAACTTACCTGCGGTTTGGCGATACAGTACATGTTTGAAAAACCGTATAAAGATAACGATAACAAGATCACCAGTACGAATATCCTAACCCTGAATGACTTGCGTTTCGATAAAATTATTAAGCGCATTTAGCCCGATGTAAACGTAAACAAGGTTGGTATACATGACCGTAGTAAAAGAAAATTCGCGACGTAAGTCTCTCCGCGTTCGGCAACGTGCACCGTACCGTACCGTACGCGTTAGCTTAGATACACATCGGTCTCGCGTATAAGAGAGCGAATTGTGAATTCGCCTCTCTCTGCTGCTTTACCTTTATTTTACGAGTATTTCATTTTTTCCCAACAACTCTGTTACGCAGCAAGTTTGTTGTATTCTAGGATCAAGAGACGAGCGCATGCGTATCGTTTCCGCGAATAAGCCGACGACGACGACGACTACTACTACTACTACTAGTACTGCTACTGCTACCACTACTACTATAACTAACATCACGTTCTTACTCCTAAAACGTGTATTTATTTTGCACCATGCTTACTCGTATACTTGCTTGTACTTGTAGGTACTCCCACCCCCTTTCCCTTGGACTTATACTAGAGTACTGTACTGTACGTCTATGTACATTACACAGGTACACGTGAATCACAGGGATACAAATATGATGACGCGTAAACCTGCTCGTGTTCTTCTGTCCTATACGTATAAGGTGGTTCCCCCTACTCAAATTATATCGTGCTCTATCGAAGAAATTCCCACCCCCCCTCTTCCACCTCTGATAGAATGGTTGGTAAAAGTTACCCCAAACCTGCCAACCTGGCTGATGACGACATGTACTCGTAAAGGGTTAGAGGGTTACTTACTTCTTGTATATTGAGTTTACGTGTATAGTATAGCTACCCTGCCTATATACCTACTACCTACCTATTCTCTACCCTTTTAATACCTATGACGTAAGTTCTACGTTGTAATTGTCGCTGGGGATAAGTTCACCCTGCAATGTATACTTGTACTATATATGTATACGTACTTGGTGTTCTGTTCGGTACGATGCACGAGATTTTTATTTTAAAGCCTGTTGGAGTATTATAAATAGAATAGAAGAAAACAGGTGAATTACAGCGAAAGAATTTTGAACGGATTTTTTTTTTATTACGATGCATTTTTTAGCAGTATTGTGAAAGAAAATCAGATTATTACGATGTGTCGATTTTAAACAAATCAGTAAGGGAGCATCTAGGATAACTGTTTTGGGGTTTTGTAGTATGAAAAAAGAGATACGAATGCAAATCTGAAACCACGTGCCAAATTTTAACCTGCTAACTCAACTTGAAGGAAAGATATGTGTTGTTTGGTAAAACTTAAATAATAGGGAAAAAAATTTACGCGAAAAATTCTAGATAATGGATATGTAACCAGTGGCGTAGCTGGAGGGGGGGTGGGCAAAGATTCCCCGGGCGGCAAATTTTTAGAGGTGGCAATTTCAGAACAGAATTCACAAAAAATAAGGTTTTCATGTTCACTAAAAATCTCATTTGTTTGTGTAAATATAATTTAAATGTTGTGACGAAGACCTGAA
>FIZR01016365.1:0-15553 GCA_900060175.1 Ferrisia virgata
ATGTTTGAGCTTGTTTCATCGAATTTTCCATATTATTGGCTAGGTCGACGATTTTTTCCCATTCGACGTCGTCATCCTCCATTGGAAGGCGTTCTGTCATGGATATATTTGACTTGTATAGGCCAGCGATCATAATGTCCTTGACAAAACTTTCTGTGAGTGCGCCGAATTTTCAGTTGTAGCTCAGGGTTTTTAGGTCAGTAACGAAGTCCTTGATCGATTCTTCAGGTTTTTGTTTTCGCGTAAAAAATTTATTACGATTTAGAGTGATCTTTTTTTTGTGACCGAAATAATCTTCGAATTTTTTCACGAGCTCGTTGAGTTGAATTGTGTCGATATCGATAGTAAACGCGGTATAAATTTCAACGATTTTAGGGTCGTCCCCTATATTCATCAAAAGTAACGCGACTTTCCGTTTATCACTTTCATTTTCCAGATTACTGGCACGTAAAAAAATTTTAAATTGTTGTGAGAAGACTTTCCAACTTTGATCTAAGTTGGCGCTATTTATATCTAATGGTCTTAATCGCGATTGAGTTGGAAAATTACTGCTATTATTATTATTTGCAGTCATGTTTACTTCTGACACCATGTAATATCAAGTCTCAATTAATGTTTATTTACGTTTTGAAAAAATACATAAATTACTAAAAAGAAGTGAGTCAGTGGCCGAATATAATTCGAGATCGATAACCACATATAAGTATACAACAAAATCGAAACTCGATTGTGGAACTTGGAACATGTTGACCGTAAATTTATATACCATACTATACACTCTTCGGTTAGCAACTCGTATGACAGCCAGAAAATTTTTCTAATAAAATTGTTTAAATATTGCCAACTTGGTCGACTGTATAAGATTTCCTCATTCTATTGAAAATTAAAAATAAAAGCTCGAGCTGGTTCAAAAGTTTATCCATAAGTTGAGATTTGTTCTTACTTCAGCGTACGTACACAAGTAGCGTTGTCGTCATCATCGTCAGACGACTTCGCTACGTACAGTTAGGTAAGTTGGTACTTGAAAAGTGTACGGATAGAGTAATGCGTTTGATTTATACGCTTATATCATTGTTCTTGAAGAATTTTTCCACCCTTCTGTGGCATCTTTCTATCCGCTAAAAGGGTATAAGATTATAATACATACGTAGCTGGGTATCATATTGAATTGCAAAAGATCTCTCAACATTTGTGCTCGTCGCATCGTAATTCAACAATTCACATTTCGATTCGAATAGAATTATTTTTCTATTACGTTGTATAATATCTATTTTTATTCTTTTCGAAGCTGGCGTTAAGAATGCTTAATTTATTTTTATAATATTTTCACCTCAGATTCGAAGGGAAATGAGCTTTTTCCGTATTTTCATTTTTTCAATTTTGGGCCAGAAAACCCAACTGTTCCATTATATAGCATTGGTTTCATTTCTCTGTAGTACATTGTTTCTCCCTCATATAGATAACAAATTAACAGAATTATCCAAAATCTAAAATGGGACCTAATGTGAGAAGCATAGGAACCAAAATTTAGAAAGTTCTGATATTTATATCGAAGTACACATTTTTTAGGGTATTGATTAAGATTTTATCATAGCTAGGTCCTTTACACCAAATTAAATACCTGAAAAGGGAATGGTGCAAGAACAAATTTTTTTTTAATTTTACATGAGCATTGAAGCATCAGTTCTGGGGAATGTATTATTTCAATTTTGAACTTATATAATTTTTCAACCAGCTTCGTCATCCACTAAACTCGTAACAAGTATCGTTTGTGGTAGTGTCATATTGAATTAAAAAATTGTAATAAAAAGCATCCTCAAAAATGTGCGTTAACACAGTCATAATCATATTTTCAGAATTTTGATTCTTGAACCCCCCCCTCCCCTCTTCAGGCACCGCGATTGATTTGGGACATTCAATAATAGTAAAATCTTGATCAAAGCGTACATAAACTTATATTTTGATATGAATATTAGCAGTGGTGTAGCTACGGGTGGGCTTTAGATAGTCTACCCCCCACCCCACCAATTTTAGGGGAATACGACATTCCACCAACACGTCAAACAACCACCACACCAAACGACCTCAAAAACGCGCCAAACTACCACCACGACAAATAACATCTGTATAAGTTGAATATAAATGCGACAAACGACCACCACGCCATTTGACCATCGCGTCAGACAACCACCAAGTTAAATTAGTACCATAAACGACCACCGCGCCATTCAACATTTGAAAGGTGGGAAACCCATGCGTTTTTTAAGATTGCTTCATGTATAATTAATATCTTACTTCCAAATATCCAAACTAGGCTCTAATAAGGTTGAAATATGGCATATCGATTTAATACGGGTTGTTGATGGTTTTCCCCTTTCAGCCCCATTGCACCTCTTTACACACTATTGAAAAAAATTTGTGGCCAATTAGTAACTACATAAATGAGTATTTAATTTTTAATCAAATTAAAAACTTATCATTGCTGCTGTATGGAAAATATAATTTTTCATTTTAGGTGATAAATTTTGCAAAGAGGTTCTCTAGAATTTTGATTGTAGCTATTGAACGAAAAGAGTAAATTTTTCTCTGTTGGTCTTAATTTGTAGAACAAGGTCTGGTGAATAATTTGAGACCAAGAAAATAATAATTGGATGATCAGGAGAAGAATAAATGAGAGTTAAATGTAAAAGAACGTGTGAAGAAAATCTTGCAAAATTTTTTTTCAAGAGTATAGCTCTGAGTTTGCTCTTTCAAAATGGTTTTCTCCTTCAGGTTCCTATCTTTCTTATTTTTCAAATGAAGTATTAAAACCAAAAATGATACAATAAAAATCATTCGAAATTTATTACGTCCTTTTAAAGTCCGTTTTTGGATCTTCGTTTTTTTACGTTTAACTCTCATTTATTTATCTCCTGATCATCTAATTATTATTTTCTTGGTCTCAAATTATTCACCAGACTTTGCTCTACAAATTAGGACCAACAAAGAAAAATTTACTCTTTTTGTTTAAAAGTTACAATCGAAATTATAGAGAACCTCGTTGCAAAATTTATCACCTAAAATGAAAAATTATATTTTCCATACAGCAGCAATGAATCTCCAGATACGTAGGCAACCCTCATAACGCACATGTACAAGGTCTGGTGTACCACCCCTTGATATTATCGTCCACTCCTGAAACTCTCTGTAGAAGAAAGGAGAAACAGAAATGTTGTTAGTATGTAGGTTTTTAAATGTTCAAAATCATCTGTACCTTTTTATGAATTCCAATTGTTGATTATTTAATACACTTTCATTTTTAAAGGCTATAGCAGGATAAGGAGGACGATTTGCCCTTGGGTCTCAGAACCCAATTTTTTCACGGGATCATTTAGACACTAGTAAAGTATGATTTTTATGCGTCTTCGAGATATTTTATTTCGTCATTGCCCGGGGGGGTCGGGGGTGAGACAGTGAAAAATGTAGTTGGAGGTTTTTACATTTTTTTTCTCCGCGAATTTTCCATCGTTTTTTTCAAATTTGGTATAAATATGAAGGTACTTGGGCGAAGTGTTGTGAAATTTTTTCAGATTTTTCGGACCCTAAGTGTGACCTTGAAATGGACTTTGAAAACTTGGGGCGGGGAGGGCTTATAGGACTCCCCTTTTGACGTGGAAACTTGAAATATTTCTAGAAGTTATTAGGAATATTTTACACCGCCCATGTTTTTTCAGATTTTTTCGAGTGATGACCCCTTCTACAGCCCTCAAAAATAGGAATTATTCAGTCAGTAAGGGTATGGGCGGTAAGCATAGTGAACTTGCTCTGGTGGAATTTTGACAGGATACTTTGGTAATAGGTGCATACTATCGAGATACATACTTGACCAAAGTTTTGGGCCCCCAATCACACCAGTTTTCGAGGGGGATTCTTTTTTTTAAACGCTAATTGATCGATTTGCGCAATTTTTTCGTATTTTGTAGATTTATACAAGAGTCATCCTTAAAAAAATCAATACCAACCTATCATCTCTCCCCCCCCCTCATCATTTACGCCATAATTTACCATCAAAATGACTTTTTGAAATTATATATTTTATTTTAATAAAGATACTGGTTTGGTATTAGTTTGAAATTAAGCTTTCTAGATGCGCATTTAACCTCTTTATCACGTAGATACATATTTTTTTAAATTTCATTTCATGAACACAGTGCTCAAAATTTGAAAAAACTCGAATTAGGGAGGGTCAAACAAAACTATTCTGGAAAAATATACTCTCAAGAGCTAGTGAGGGAGCTATTACTTCAAAAAATTTGAAAAAATATGGGAGGTGTAAAATATAATTATTAACTTGTAGAAATTTTTTCGTGTTTCCTCTTCAGAAAAGGAGTCCTACAAGCGCCCCCCCCCCGTTTTCAAAGTCCTTTTTAAGATCATATTTTGCGGCCGAAAAATCTAAAAAAATTCTACAACACTTCCCCCAATTACCTTCATATTCATTCAAAGTTTAAGAAAAATCGATGGAAAATTTGCGGAGAAAAAAAGTAAATGCAAACCCTGCTCCTCCCCCAGTACATTTTTCATTGTCCCATCCCTCAGTGACGAGATAAAAAATCCGGAATACGCTTAAAAATCATTTTTTACTAGTGCCTAAATAGTCCCTTAAAAAAATTGAATTCTGAGACTCAAGGGCAGATCGCCCTCCTTATCCTGCTGTAGCCTTTACATTGTCCCAATTACCTGACAAAAATTTTGGGAACGAAAAATCAAAAATGTTACTTCAATCGACTTGGACATTTTAACATGAAGTTCAAAAATCAGTTATACTCATCTTTAATCTTGAATTTTATCAGACTGTACCATCCTTAAGACATATCCATGTTACCAAAACGTTCGTTACTTTACTCAACTTGACATATTAACATAAAGTCTAAAAATTATTCGTACTCATATTTCATCATGAGTTTTATCAAATTGTCCCAACATTTTAACATAAAGTTCAAAAATGAAAGAAGTTACATCAATAATGTTACATCCCCCCCCCCCGCTCTAAGACATATCCATGTCAAAACTTGAAATAATTTTAAAGGATGATCCTTGATATGATCAATTGTTTCTGCAAGTTTGAAAATACTCGGTTAAGAATTGTAGAATAAAAAATTTTATTAGTTAAACTCGTATTTCAAAAACAAATGAAGTGAGAGGTAAAGTACAGAGGCTAAAATGTTTACCAGCAATTTTCAGACCATTGAGGTCTACTTACAGTAGATAGTCAAGAATCGCAGCCAAGGCCGAATTCACTTCTTCTTACCTGGCTATGCTCTCTGTAATCTACTTTAAAATGTTTTTTAGCGAGATAAATCGAAGAAAACTGATTTTTGAGCGGTTTGCTTCAAAATGACGAACACTCAAGTGGACTACGGGTGGAAGGAAAGGGATGGAACGGATACGTTGTAAGACTTATGTAAACAAGAGTACCGAATTTATAAAAAAAAAAAAAATCTCTAATGGAGAATTACGTCAAGGTAGCGCAGACCAGTGGGGTTTCTCGTCTTGAAATTTCTTCATCGCGAACTTTAGGTTGGTAAAAAACAAGATCTGGCCTCGTAGGAATCCAGGCTTTTCATAATTATTCCAAGTATTTCGTCTCCCAAAACATAATTTAATTCGAAATTATGTACTTGGTTACGAATAAATTGAACTCGGTAGCTGTGAGACTGTATCGGCAACCTTTCCGAAAAGGTTAATTGAATTTTCTTACGTTGGGTTTTAACATTGTACCTTACCTAGTATTATAATACCTATGTAGGATATCAGCAGAATATCTTATATAGGCAGCAGAGCAAGTGAACACAAAAAGCAGCCATATTTTATGTACCTACGTAAACGAGTCTCCGGAGAATTGTGAACTGTGTGGACGTAGCTCCAGCTACTGGACGCAGGTGTAGTATCTGTACCGAGCGGCTTCTTCTGTACAATCTTGGAATTTTTCGTGGACGTCGCGTCGTCGTCCAAACGAAATAATAATCTATAGTGAAATTATTATAATTATGAAAAGAATTCGCCGTTTGGATGACTTTTCTTCTATAATACACTCTGATGTAGTTAAAGTTGTGTAAGAGAAAATATACTGCTGAGATATGGTATGCCTATCCTGTACCTACCTACGAAAGTTGTACATTTTTACGAAAAATTATCACCAACCGATGATACGTGTACTGAAATTATTTGATGGCTGGTTTTCTTCTAAGATTAGGTGTATGGTGCAGATGCGTGTAAAAAATTGTACATATTACACACCACGAACTCAGTTGTGTGTATAAAATTATCTAAATTATAGATGTTTCACTCAGTTGTGTGTGCTGTGGAGATTTTCATTTTGATGTGTTTGATTATTATGCGATGATTATTTTTGTCTACGTGAATCATTGCTATATGGATTTTCTCCATATATTCCTCTCCATACGACCTGCCCGGAACCATTAGATTACTAATTTTTAGAATGCGAGACTTCATTTGCATCGTTAATTGATAAAGATCGTATACGAATGTGTGTGGCACTCTGAAGTACGCATACTTGAGTGATGTCTTATACTTCCTAGTTCGTGTTTCACATAAATATAGCGACTTTCGTAAAATTAGCAGGTACCCGTATTATTATAAACGAAGAAATTTTACGATGGGATAATACATATCTTTGAACATATGCTAACAGAGTTATTACTCTCTTTTAATTAAGACCGAGTACATATTGCTCGCGATATTTTCAGCTAATTCAAGTAGTCGGTTATTATTTACGTGTTGCAGTAATTTTGACTCGCGGATAAATACCTGAGTGTGTGATTCGAGTTACTAGATACGTAATTTAAACTGAAGTTCTAAGCATTTATGAGAGCTGGGAGTTATGTTTCTATGTTTGGTAGATGAAACGTTATTTACTCTGAAGTTTATCGTTCGATTGACATTCAATTTCGGATTTATATTTTACTCCGTTTATGGAGAGATTACGTAACAGGAAGAAAAATTAATTGGTCAATATGATAGATCATAGGCACACTCAGAACTTTTTTTGGGGGGGAGGAGGGCTAGAATTTGAACGAAAAATATTTAGATACTCTTCCCTTTGAGGGAAAAATTTTAGATCGGGGATATCTAACGCTGAAAACAATTAACGTTAGGCATCTATATCGTAATTTTTCTAACAATTACTCTGTATCCTGCGAATTCTGCTTTAAACAGCGATCACCTAAGTGAGATTATTTTAACCCGTTGGTAAGTGTATTAAAAGCCAATTGGTTATATCATGTGGTAATTGATTAAAAAAATCAATATAACATTCATATTTTTTAATTCTTTTTAATTAAAAATTTTTTTTAAATAACATTCCAACATGAAGTGCAAAAATCATTCATAATCATCTTTCATATAGAAAAATACTTAAAAGTTTTTTTGAAAACTTGCAGTTTTACAACAAAAACTATAAGTATTTTTCAAAACTTGCAATCTTTTGTTAGTATACAACAAGTGAAGCTGCAAGTAGAGATGAAACTTGTAGTTTTGCAAGAAAAATTACAAGTATTTTCTATAAACTACTCATTTACTGGTAGATATACAGCAAGTGAAGCTGCAAGTAGATATAAATCTTGTAGTTTTACAAGAAAAACTACAAGTATTTTTAAATACTTACTGTTCAGTAGCAGTAACACAACTCATAACTCGCAGTTATACAGAAAGAACAACAAAGTCGTTTAAAAATTTGTAGGTTGGAAAGCGAGCAATGATACAATGAATGCATGTACTGTTCAATGAATGTGAAGTAAATAAGCTAGGTATACAGATCGCTGTTTCTGCTAATGTAGGAGGAAGTAATAAGTACTTGCATAATTGAATATAGATGTACATATTCCTCATAAAAATCACTTATTTGCGGTAACAAATCCAATAAATAGGTATCATCCATTGGTGATATAGGGCTTTTGATGGGGATATTATGTTAATGTACCAAAATGAAACGATACATTTTTATACATCAAGTAAATAGAATGTTAGTGAGTAATATAATACAACAACTAATAATGAACAAACTTTTTTATTCCCAAAGTTTCTAACTTATTTGATCAAGTAATCGAGTAATGAGTAGGCGTAATTGAAAGTACAATAATATTCAGCTTTGAAAGAAACTCAAAATTGAATAAGCAATTTTAATCATACAGTTCAATCTCTTTCATCAATCATCATTATTAATCAAGGGTAGAAAGCTGCCTTGCTAGATAAATTGATCGCTATACATTTTTGGAAGATTATTTCCGGAGATATTACAATCACATTGGTAGGATCTTCCTCCACCACAATAGTAGGCCAAATAAGTAATGTATGTACGTGGCTCTGGTTTATATACTCCGCCTCAGTAGACGTTATCTAAGAGAACAGAGTACACCAAGTGGTGTTCTGTGATATTTTTGAAATACATTTTTGTTTTTTTTTTTTTATAAAGAATTTGTAAGTGTGTCGGCAGTCGTTGATATTTTATACAGTTATTCGCATTCCGATGAGTGTGGGGCAGTTCGCGTCCCCACACCACATTATAAATTTTGAAAATCGTTCAGCACTTTTTAAATAACATTTCACTTTTTTTCGAACATAAATATCAGGACCATCAATATTCCGGCCGTCAAAATCTTAACAATTCGGATTTCCAGCATCTGGGTTTTGATGGTCGACTGTTGATGGTCAACAGCAGAAGATCAAATGTGGATGGTCAGCTGTTAATGGTTCACTCTTGATGGTCAACTATTGATGCCAAAATTAATTACAAAAATTTGCAGAATGCGCTATTAAACACTTTTCGATGTTGATAATTGGAGCTCAAAAACAAGCCGAAACACCTTTTCTAAACCATCACTCTCTTTGTTCAAGTTTCATTTTATTTTTTGTTTCAAAGAAATTTTGTTGACAAATTTCTACCAGGAAATAATCATCGCAGTAAAATGGTACGACACCTTTTTTTGACATGGATATGTCTTCAGGCAGGAAATTATTTTTTAAAAATGAGACATTTTTGGTGTAATGTTTTAAATTTTTGAAGTTTTCGATCAATAACTCGTAATAAAGGATGATTATGATTGACTTTCGCCCTTAATATTAAAATGGTATTTTAAAAAAAATTTTTAATTAAAAAAAAATAAGAAAATGAAAAATTTGAAAAATAAAATGTCATTTAAAAAAATTAAAAATTAAACAAATTGATGACTTTTGCACTTAATGTTGAAATGTTGACATGGATGTCAATTAACACAGCTCAAAAAATTTCAAATTGAAAATGTTTTTGTTTTTTGAAGTTTTTGATCAAAAACTTGCGATGAAAGATGATTATGAATGATTTTTGCGTTTGATGAAGTTGAAAATAATAAAAAAAAAATTTGGTAATAAAAATGCGTGCAACAGGTGATATTAAGAAAAAATAATTAAGAGTATGACTAGATCTCTTTTCATAAAATCAATAAAACGTGTAAAAAAAATTAATTTAATGCTGTTGCCGCCCAAATTGGGTGCAGTCGCAGCCGCACACGTTAGAAAACTTTATTCGTGCATGGTGTCTTTTCACGACGAGTAAAAATCAAGGAGTGAGTGCACTATCCTGCAACCAATCCGTCCAACCTAAATCCAATATCGTTATCTTTCTCTCTCTCTCTTAACCTGCTTACATGCTACAATAATGTTAAAAAAAAAACACGAATTTTTTTGAAGTTATTGGGTAACTTTTTGTCGAACATAATCCAATTGTTGATGATCCAGATATTAACAGCCCAGGACAGTTGACAATTTACAACCAAGTCATCAGAATCCAGGCCATCAAAATCTGAACCATCTGAATTTTAACTGTTCAGATTTTGATAGTCTACTGTTGATGGTCCACTGTTGATAGTTCACCATTGATGATCCGTTGTTGATGGTCAACTGTGGATCGTCAACAGTTGACCATCAAAATGTAGACAGTCAAAATTCGGATTGTTCAGTTTTTGACGGCCTTAACGTTGGTGGTCAACTGTTCTGGGTTGTTAACGTCTGGATCATCAACAGTGGAATTATGTCCGACAAAAAAGTTGAATGTTTTGAAAAAAATTCTGAACAACTTTCAAAACTCCTAATGTGAAAAAGAAATCGATTTTTTTAGAGCTATGTTACTTCAGCTAACATTTTGATTTCTGCTAGAACTGGGGAAATGATAGCAAAGAATCTTAAAAATTTGCTTAGAATTTTTTTCTCGATATTCTAGTTGACATTCAAAATGTTAGTAGTTCGGATATTGATGGTCAACTATTCACAGTCCGGATCTTGATGGTCCACTATTGATAGTCAGCTCTTAACAGTCCACAATTGATCATCAACTATTGATGGTGAAGTATTGATAAACCTGTACCATCAAAAGTTGACAGTCCGAACCTTGATGGTCCACTATTGCTGGTCAACTTTGGACAGTCCACTATTGGCCTTCAATTACTATTTTGCTAATGATCCGGTGTTGACGGATTTGGACCATCAACTGTTGGATTATGTTTAAAGAAAAACTTGAGCGTTATAAAAAAAGTGCTGAGCAATTTTATATCACAGATGAAATTTGGACTTATGCTAGGACAGGGAGCGAGTAAAAATGCGCACAGACTTAGGATTATTTGTCTCGGGTTCATTAGATGATATGCAGTGAGTGATAAAAAATCAGTTACCCAATTGAGGTTATTTTTTGTTGAAATTCTGCACTGTAGATCGAATACAACCTTTAGAACAAAAAATGTATGCGTGTAGAAATGGTTTGGTTTATTATGAATCCGAAGAATGCCTAATTTTAAAAATCACTCTTGACACCAAAGCTGTTGGGCGAATTAAAAGTGTACTCCTTTACAATTTTTTCAAAATTTGAAATTATTATAAAACTGGAAAAACTACAATGATTCTCGAAAAAATTTTACGCTCCTTTTTGAAAAGGGCACTACTTGGTGAGCCTTAAATAGCTCTTCTAATCAATCTAGTGATCTAAAATTTTATTCGATGAAATTCAATTTGAAACATGTGACATAAGTAAAATATCTGGAAATTAGTTAAATTAAAAAATATCATTTTTTTCTAATCCGCTCTATTCTTCTCATTCCAAACTTTCTTGTTAAGATTCCAATAATTAAATTTTAGGTACTTGGTTCTTCATTATTATCTCTATTCTCTTTGCACTGGCCATCTTACTCGACTTGAAAGACTTTTTATTAATTTTTGAGCGATTTCGATGTCATAACCCCGAACTATCTTCGATTGCCATTCTACAATAGGAATCGGCTATTCAAGGAGTACTCATGTTCGTAAAAGTAGGCTTATAACACGTCATTTATCAATTATGAAAAATAGAAAAAATAGCTTACTGAACATTTTTATTGCATATTCTATTGTTTAGAGAAGCGTCTTCGCATTTTGATGGCTTATAAATAGCATGGGACAGATTAAAAACAACACAAGAAAATACTGCTGTAAAATGATAACTTTCCCCTCCGCAGTACGATGTTAAATTAACGATCTTCGAAGACGACATCGACGACAACTTCCACGATTTCATTATGTCGTCGTAAATTTCACTTGTACTCGAGATAGAGATTGAAGAAGGGTATGTCGCGTCGCGACGCAAAAGAAGAAAGTGAGATTATAATAGGGATGCTGAGCTGTATACGTTGAAAATCTTTGTAGAATAGATATGCATAAGTATACATAGTATACCGTAATTGTAGCTACAGAAGTGGAATCGTTGCTAGAGTGCTAGATAGGTAATACGTATAATATACGTTTACCTGGTCGAGTCCGGAGTGTGAAATATTTTAATAATCTCGCACCTTTTAGTCCGTAATGAAAATACAAACGGTAGAGCTGCGACCCGACCCCCTTTTTAGTTTAGTATAGAAACGAATGTTGGCATTTATTTTGTGATTTTACTTTTGTTAATTGCGTAACAAGGCGGAATGAAGATAACAAATTTCCACCTTGGTGGAGTTGTGCGAAAGGGGTGCATGGTGGTGACGCAGCGCGGCGGGGCGGGGCGGGTTTTTAAAATATCACCTTGTTATACTTATTATATTGTACCTACAGCCAGAGCTACTTTCTCGTATTACTTACCTGTTCGCAACGAATGTACCTACCTATCTATATACATAGTACTAGGTTTAGGTAGGTATCTGCGAAAGAGATGGGCTAATGTAATGAAAAGCTGCATGTCGTAGCTTTTCGGCTTTATAGTTCGAAGACACGGAGGATTGCTGGGTTAGAGATGGCGAAGCCAAGGGTGAGTTAGTTGCTTTGGGGTGTGAAAAATTTACACTCTGTAATGGATTTCGTAGGTGTCTCGTTTGGAAGTTTGTATGTGAGTATTTTTGAGGGCATGTATAGTCTAGATTAGGTGGATATTTTTAGACGAATGTGGTGGAACGTGTGTGGAGTATAAGTAGGATATTATATATGGTACTGGATTACTGATTCCTTTTCTTCGTTGAGTAAAATGAATACATAATGTTTGACTGAAGTGAGCCAGATTTCCGGATTAAAACAAAAAGTAAGTCGTACATCTCTGAAATAAATTACTAAATTAGGTATAGTAATAAATTAGTTCTGTAAATCTAAGAATTCCGGATTTTCCGCAATATCTCCTCTGGAATTACTTTTACAATAAAAATTGTTCAGTACTTTTTTGTTTTACTCTTAATTTCCTACAACTTTTGTATCTAACATTTTTTCATACGAGCCATAGGTAGGGAGTTAAGAGGCTTTAACAATTCCACATCGAGCTCACATCTCTTTCAAGGAGATTTTGCAGTCGCTAACTCGACTCTTCATTATACCTAATCCCTAAATGAAATCAAAATTTCGAAATTCACATATGATATTAAATCAAAATTGTTTTCCATTTTTCCGTACTAATGTATCTGAGAGAACCATGTGAGATGAAAAAAGATGTTTTTGCAATTTTTTTTGATTTTCTAATGGATTACAAAATCATGTTTGAAAATGGAAAAAATCATTCATTTTCAAAATTTTCACAAAAATTGTAATAAATAAAGTTTTTTACCCTCTGAACCCTCCCCCCTCCCCCAATCGAAAGCTAATTTTTTATCATGGTTGATCTATTAGGACGCATTAACACCAAAAAGTTCAAAAAAAAATTTTCGATTCATAAAATAGATTTTGAAATTTTAAACCTAAAATTATGGTGGGAGGCAGAGAGGGTGGTGATGATGATTAAGGTCCAATAGTAAAGTATGGGATCCTAAATTTTCATTATGTGTATTCGGTGCGGATCCAAAAAATCAGTTAATATTGCCATTTGACGACTTCAAAAATTGGTACGAGTCGATATGGCATTCTATTCTTGAATTAAGGATCCCCTCCCCTAGAGAAGTGTTGAGCTCCCATATTAAAAACCGAATGATAAAAACAAAAATAAAACCATTTCTTAATGGTAATTTGTAAAGATTTTTAAATGGGAGATTTTCAACCGTAGTGCTCACCAAGAAAAGTTGAGCTTTCATCTCCAAACTTCAAGTTTTGAACTTTCAAACTTTTGTTCATCAATTTTGAATCTCTTTTTAGTTCTTCACTTGACTGCGCGAGCAGATCCGTTCTAAGTTTAACTAATCCTGAAAATTGAGCCGTGTTTGACAAAAATACGAAATTATTTGAAAATTACAAGATATTTTTCCCCTTTCCTCGCCTCTCCTATCCTCCCATCTTTATTTTTGAAGAAAAAAACACATTTCATGTCGAAAATTTGCGAAATACCAAGTTTGGAAGGGTTTTTAATGTGTATTCGAGGGCTTTTTAACCTACTAAAATGACAATTCACTGTTTTCAGTCGCATAAATGATCACGTATTGAATTTTTTTTAAAACATTGAGGTCAGCTTAAGCCCACCATGCCTCCTATCTCCACTTATTCCTCCACTACCATGAAGGATTACAGCCAAAATGACGACGTAGAAGGGCTCGCAAAATACGTCTGCTTACGAAAAATGGAAACATCCTAGGTAAAATTTAAAATCGTTAAAAATGGACCTAAAATATGAAAAAATTCGTTGAAAACCATCATAAATTGCGTGAAAAATTGACAAAAATGGGTGAAAAGTGGAGAAAATTGATCAAAAGTCATGAAAAATTGTATAAAACTAAATGAAAATTTACCTTAAATAATAAAAAAACTGTTAAAAATCGTTGAAAATTTGTTAATAGCTTGACAAAAATGGGTAACAAATACTTGAAAATTGGTACTCAAAGAGGGAGGGGGTGGTGGCTACAACATGCTCAAAAAACATTTCAAGTTATAAAAAACGCATTGTATGGTTTACGATTCGAAAACGAAAAAGTGCTCATCCAGCGTTCTTTTTTGATAACCAAAAAAATGAGCTGTCAAAATGTCCGTACTATCTGTTTCATTTGAAAAAGTACAGTTTCAAAATTTTAACCCTGCACAATGGGGGAGTGGATCCCTAAAAAAGTAATTTGGGGAACATGGTCCGAACTAAAAAAACTCGACGGATTTGGGTTGAGGTACTTCCCTCCATTTCAAATATGTAATTTTTTTCCATTTTACCCTACGCAGCAAAAAATACTCGTTAATTTTGTTGAATGAAACCATTTAAAGTCGATTCCTACAAAAATGGGCGAAAAATTCCCGCACAATCCAAAGTAATGAAAACGAACAGGTTGGTCACCCCATCGGCTCTTCACTAAAACTAGATTATGCAATTACTTGCTCAAAAATGGCGATGTGATATATCAAAATAGGTCAACATTTTACACTGAATCCAAAAATCAGCCTCATTTTTGATTTCGACCATCCTCAACGGAATTTTGCCTACAAAATTGAATTTGAGGGGGAAACTGAAGAAGTGTCACAAAATGATGATTTTTTGATTCAACGCGAAATGTTGATCTATTTTGATACATCATATCGCCATTTTTGAGCAAGTACGGCATGATCTAATTTTTGTGAGTGGAGGGAGGGGATGGGGTGACCAACCTGTTCATTTCCATTACTTCGCATTGTGCAGGAATCAACTTTAAATGGGTTCATTCGACAAAATTAACGAGTATTTTTTGGTTCTCATCTATAGAGAGCTGTTTTACAGTCAAAAATCGTCCAAAATGCATAAAAACTGCACTTAAAGTGTAATAGAATACAGCTGTGTGGGTGGTATAATGGAAAAAAATTACGTATTCGATATCGAGGGAAGTACCTCAACCCAAATCCGTCGAGTTTTTTTTTTTTGGTTCGGACCATGTCTCCCACGTAATTACCTTTTTACGGATCCACCTCCCCATTTTTATTTATTTATTTATTTTTAGCCTTATACAGATATACAGTACGTTTACAATATGGTTACAAGTAAAATACATTAAATAAAAATCTTGAATCTTTAGCCCTATAGTAGGGCAAAGGCCTCCCCCAATCTTGCCCACTCTTTCCTGTCTTGTGCCAAGCTGTGGAATAGGTCATGACCCAACAGCTTTCGGAAGCCATCTCTCCATTTAGTTTTTTGTTTTCCCCGCTT
>FIZR01016366.1:0-40207 GCA_900060175.1 Ferrisia virgata
TTTGTTATCACCATTCCAAAAAAAATTTGTCCCCAGCAATACTAAACTGATAAGACGACAGTCTGGGATTCGTCGAAAAAAATACATGATTCCCGACCATTTTCATAATTTGAGAGATGAGAAGTGATTTTCAAGTTTATTGTTACTTTTTCCAGATGAATTTTTCAAAATACTGTAATTACTTTCTGTACCACTTTAGCCCAATATTGGGCCAATGTCAGATGTCCTAGCAATATTTTCTACATGTTGATTGTAGACACGACCATGTCAAACCATTTATTTTCAAAGAAAAGTCCGAGTTTTTAGTATATGGATTACTAAATCGAAAATAAGACACAATGCTGTTGTACACAACTTCATATTTCCTCTGTTACAGAATGTTATGCATCGTGGAACATGATATTTCTTTTTCTCTACTGGGAATTTTAAAAGTCTCCTAAAATAATCAATTTTCCACTTCATTTTCAGGGGCTAGGTATGCTAGCTGAAAAACTGATTTACTTTGGTGGTCAACTTTTGGTATCCATCACTAGCATAACTTGTTAGCATTTCTGGTTTGTCTTGAGTATAAGGGGGTTAAGATGGGGAAATTAGCCTTGGATCAAAATCAGATCCGAAGTCGTGCAAAATTTCACTTTGGATGTAAAACTACTCGAAAAACATTTTGATCCCATATCCCTGCCGGCTCCACATTTAGGGGACTCCAAATTGTGAAAATTCAAAACTCGATATATGAATATTGGTTGAATGAAAAATTCTGAAATTTTCACAGATTATATTATCAAAAATTTTCCAAATTTTTTCACTTTGAAAATTTAGAAAAAATTGAAAAAATTGTTGGAGGGGGGTGGCACGGCTAAATTATTTTCCATAAAATTCAGTAAATTTTTATTTTCCTCTATCCCCACCTTTGAGACAGATGTTGTTGTACCGGTGTATCTTACATTGAATTTGATTCAAAAAGTTAATATTCTATAGCAAATGCAAAAAAAATTTTGAAATGATTTCAATTCAAATTTTTATTTAGGTCTTGTTTGTAAATTATTTTTAAATATTGTCTTTTTACAGTGTTTAATTGAATTTTGAAACTGGATCTCTCGATTTTAGTTTTTGTAAATTGTATTAAATTTGTTGTTTTCGCAATATTCTTTGTCTGTTCGCGCCAGCTTACTTTCAAAAAATAAATTTTTTTTTGCGATAAAGCGAATGTTTCACTACTCGTTCTATTTTCAACAAAACTTAATCCGAAGAATGTACCAAACGAGGTTAATTTCGTGTTGCAAAAAGGGTTTCGATGACGTAATACATTATTCTAGGTATTTTTTTGTACCCAACTGAGAAATGTCATTCGAATAGCAGAACAAGATACCCAACTCGTCAGCTCGGCTGGTGAAAAAAAAAATTTACACAAAGAGATCACAGAAAAGTAAAAAGAGAAACAGTGACAGAGTGAAAGAGAGAAGAGGAAAAAAGAGACGAAAATTAACTATCATTACAACGTAGTGAATGGTACCGAGAAAGCACGTCTGATGAAATAAATTTCGTTTTCGGGTACGAATTTCACGTTTTTTTTCCCTCCTCGTACTCCCAACAGCAAAAACGTTAACAGCACGAACGCCCTGGAAAAAAATTTTCCTCGAGGAAGAATCGTGTTGTAGGTTGTTTTATTTTTTTTTGTCGCTGATGTGTGACGTTTTGTTGTCTTGTCCTTGCCAAAAAGGATAGAATTACGTGAAAATTTTTTGCAAACTGTATCTAAACCCGGTATACTTGTTTAGATATACCGATTTGACTATGCTGGAATATTCGTACAAGTACATACCTATATTTTATTTACTTAAAAGTTCATTTTAGGTGTAATAATGGAATTTAATTGTTTTTTTTTATGTTATTAATAACATAATGATTGGTATACATGAATTTCATATCTATAAAATTGTTAGTTTCTTTTTTCTTTTTTTTTTTTTTTTTTTTTTTTTTTTTTTTACTGTTTTGCCACTATTTGTAGAGAAACGTAGTTGTGCACTGAGCAATCAGGCAGATTAATGATTGGATGACATGAATGGATCATTAGCGGTGTGACGTCATCATTGGACTTACATCAGTGGACGGATTTTATGATTTTAAGTCGAAATGTTGAGGAACATTAGAGATGTTCGAAGTTGACCCATCAACAGTAGACCTTGACCGTTTAGTTGAAATGTTGAGAAGAATTAAAAAAAATAACCTTGACCTCGGAAATTATTTCATGATTTTGAGTTGAAATGTCATCATTAGGTGTCCTGTCAACAGTTGACCTCAACCGTTATCTGATTTTAACATTTTAAGTTGAAATATTGAGGAAAACATCTGTCTTCAACATTTCAACATTAAGTCCAAAAATCAAAATCGTCACATCAGAAACGTCACACCAAAAACTTCACGCTTTCACAGAATGACCCCCGGCCCTAAGACATATCCATGTCAAAATTAAAGATCGGTTGACCATGATTCGTGGATTGATTTTATGATTTTCAGTTGAAATGTTGACATCAGCTAACCTGTAAACAGTTGACCTTGACCCTGGATTGATTTCATGATTTCAAATTGAATTGTTGACGGAAATTAGTTGACCTTTATCCTGGTTGATTTCATGACTTTGAGTTGAAATGTTGAGGAAAATTAAACATGTTTAAAGTTGACCCCTAAACAGTTCACCTCGACACTGGATTGATTTTATGATTTCAATTTGAAATGTTTAGGGAAATCGGTTGACCTTTTCCCTAATTGATTTTATGACTTCAAGTTGAAATGTTGAGGGGAATGAAAGATGTTTAAAGTTGACCTATGAACAGTTGACCTTGACACTGGATTGATTTTATGATTTTGAGTTGAAATGTCGACATCAGGTGACCTGTCAACAAATGACTTTGACCCTGGTTGATGCTATGATTTATAGTTGAAATGTTGACATTTTCTCATCTGAACACCGAGCAAAATCTATCAAATTTAGGAAATTTGCTTCATTCAACGATGGATTTGATATTATGGAGAGTGGGGATAACTTTGGGTTAAAATTCAGTGATGCCCAAATTTGGAAGAGGGGATGCGGAGGAGCTAAAATTGCAAAAATTATATCTTTTTGAGCTAATCGACTGACAGTCTAAAGTTGTACAACATCTCAAAAAATCAGTCTCCTAGGCCAATTGGGAGAGGGATATGAGGGGGCTTCCCCTTTTTGACCTCCAAAAAAAGCTCCTTCTTTCCTCTCCCCTCCCCCCAAATCGAGCTAGGAAGTTGAAATTTGATATGTACACTTTATATGATCGTAGATGTGTCTTTAGGGGGAGGGGATGGGGGGTAGTACCGATAAGGTAGTTTTTGGTCGATTTTTCTTATTTTTTGAGTTTGTTCATCGCGTAACTCCCACCAAATGAAGCTATGAACTTAAAATTTGGTATGTAGATTTAGTAAGGGTTCTAGATGTGCCCTTTGAGAGTGTCAACTTTTTAGCCTCATTTCACTTCCTTAAAGCATCAAAAATGTAGCTTTTGGTCGGATTTTTTCATTTTTTTTGAGTTTTGGTATGTAAATTTAGTTAGGGTTCTAGATGTGCCCTTCGAGAGTGTCAATTATCGGTCAAATTTGGGCAGTAGCCTTCACTTGGTGGCGGATCAGATGTATAAGAGTGGAAACGACTCCGGGTCAAAGTTCAGTGTTGCCCAAATTTGGGGTGGGGGGTGCTGAGAGGCTCAATAGCAAACTTATATCAAGTTGTACATAATATCCTCAAATTAGCCTCCTAGGCCAATTAGCAGGGTAGAAATGAGTTTGAGTTTTCTTCTGTTTTTGATGTCGAAACGTAATCTGTTTCATTCATATCTTTGTCCCAAATTGAGGTAGCGATTGATATTTGGCACGTGCATTTTGGTAAAACTTGTACGTGTATTTTTTTGGGGATTTCGACTTCTTGATTCTATTCCACCTCCTAGCTGCTCCGCGAAAGTAGTGTTTTAGTCGATTTTTTTTTCGTTTTTCGATTGCATATCTTCTCTCCAAATTGAGCTGGTGGGTTGAAATTTGGTGTGTACATTTAGTGGGGGGGGGGGAGGAGGGGGTCTTAGATGTGACTTTTTGAGGATTTAAGATATTTCACGAAAATCAGATTAAAATAGCTGCACAGTAAGATGATTTTTTCAAAATAAATAAATAACAAATTTTTTTAACAACTATTCATGGGTTGTAACTATCTTTTAAATATGTATATTCGCCTTAAATCGTATCGTAATTACGAGTATTATGAAAGGGTTTAGTTTGTACGATTGCAGCAGAAACGAATAGGTGTGAAAATAGGATATTTATACTTGGGTACTCGGTTCTTACGAGAGAGAGAGAGAGAAAGAGAGAAGTGAAGATTATGAAGCTCATTGCTGGTTTAGGTGAAGCTGTTTGAGTGAAGATGATAGAACGGTATGGCATAGTAAAGTAGTGATATAATTTCTATAGGTAGAGGGATAGGATAGGTAGGTATACAGAGTATATACGACTTCGTTAGGTAATATTCAACGATAACGGATTACTTTGCACGCAGTATACACATAGCATAGCGTAGTGTAACGGTTGAGTGACAAATATTATTTAAAGCAGCAATGAATTCCCAGTGCTGCGTGCTGCTGGTGGAATAAACGTGCTAACCCCCGAGCCCGAACGACATCCAGCCAAAGCAAGCAGGAAGAACGCCAGCCAGCATAACGCTGTGTAGACGGGGCTGAGACCAAACCGATGAGGGGTCGATCTCGGTCTCGAAGCCGGGGCAAAAAGGGGCTGCAGCAGGAACAAGACACTACTACCGGCTCGAGCGTTTTATACGTACACAGTGTCGTCGTGTGCTGTGGGAGTTGTACATTTGGTTTGTCATTAAAGAAAGCTACCTTGTAAGTAATTGTGTTTGTGATAGTACGTAAGATAACAAGTAGTGGTGATATTAAAGCTTTGTACCTCCATCATCACGGTTACATTATCAGCCAAAAACCCTTCCATAAAGTGTTACCATGGTTACAAACCAGATACCGCCATTTGCATATTCTTGTACACACACACAGCAGCGAGAAGCGTATACCACCAGATAGCGATACAAAAGAGCGAAAGAGAGAAAAACAGACACGCCACAAGCGCACAAGGGAGCGTGAGGGGGGTGAGGCAGAGAGAAAAAGGGAGACTGTCTATCATACGTATATATACAGTATAGATATTCCGGGTAGTTTTTGATTCTTCCGAATGCCCCTCTGCGCCCTCCGCAGCCTTCCTTGTTGCGAGTTCGTTTCGTAAGCCGCCGATGTCGTTGTCATTTCGAAAAATATACAATTTATTTTCCTGCTCTTCATCGTCGTCGTCTTCGTCTTCTTGCTTCATCTTGTTCTTGCCAAAGAGTGAAAGATCTCGACGAAAAGGGATTTTACTTACGATGAAAACAGGGGAAGAGCAGATAGAAAAAAACAGGGGTTAATTACGAACGCCCAAGTTTGATTTTCAATTGAGCTTAAAACCACCCTTGCGTTTTTGTGTGTTTTCTTTCTAGTGCTTTTTTTTTTTTTTTTGGTTTCTTTCAGTTTCATTTTATCGCCATATTTTTTAAGGGCTTTCGTAGAAATTAATATCCGCTTTGGTCGTAGTGGGTCGAACTCTCTGCGTTTGCTTTATTCAGCTGCGATATGGCGATGCAGTTTTACACCCTGTTGTCTTCCAAGCTGTATTGATAATTTTACCTATTATACTAGTCCAACAGAGAGACACGTGCGACCAAACCACAAGTGAAAAAATTGACTAAATTATCGTACAGCTTTATTGATTATAATAGAAGTCAGAAGAAACAAGTGTGTAAAAAGTGAAAGAAAGAAACCCACACAAAGCTATTATATTATTTTTTTTATTTTTTCCCCTCCTGCTTCTTTTGCTTTTTTTTTTTTTGTAATGGTCGTAATAAGTACAAATACGTATATTTTTCTTGATACGTTTGTACGTACGTAGCTATTTAATAAGTATACGAATTGACGATGATGACCAGTTTTAAAGCCGAGCCGCCAACAATGTACCTAAGAACGAGATACGTCTTATACTCTCGGGGCTGATATTATTGGAGAGGAGGGAGAAAAATCGTGTTTTTAATGAGTAGTTTCACGCGTTTACACACCTGGCTCGTGGACAACGTGTCATTAAACGCAGTTGTCAACTCTTAATCCTATAATTTCCGCTCGACCAGCAGATTAAAACAATACGAGTATTTTAGAAGATCTATTACGACTTTGTTTTCATGTTCGGTGTTTTGTTTTGTTTTTACTTTTCTCCTCCTTGTAATCTGTGCTGCTTTCGAGGTTCGAAACAGCTCTGCGTACAGTATCTACATTGAAACGTTTAATTATTAAGTATGGAGTTTGATCGTGGCTCGAGTTCGTATGTGTTGTGTATGTTTACGTAGGTATTGTGTCGAACGATGGAAAACAATGGCTCGTGCGTGTAAGCGGTTTATTATGGTATGCTTTCGGTGTGGTAAAAGCAGATATCATTGATGGGTGAGAGAGGGTGCTGGGGGGGTGAAGTCTATGTGGTCCCCGTAGAGAGTGTTTTGGGTAGAGTGTGCGTCGATGATGCTTGTTTAGTTGCAGTGTTGTTCAGTAAATGTTGATAAAGTTTGAAATTGTTTTTAAACTTTTGAGAATATGAAAAAAAGCACTGCAATGCTTTGCCTTTTGAGCCTGATTTTTGTAAAATATTAGAATTACATGAATTCTTTCAATCAGGGAATCAAAATAAGCTGAGCATGTCTATCGGGGGAGGCGGGAAGGAGGTTTTCTTGAAGTGAATGGTCGTACCCCCAGAAAGCACATCTTAAACCGGTATTAAATTTACGTGTCAAATTTCAACCCTGTAGCTCAATTTGGAAGGGAGATAAGTGTCTTAAAAATATTATTTTTGGAACTGTGAAGCGATGCAATAAACTTGTAAAGTCAAAACCCCCAGAACTTTCATTTACAATTTTTTCTACATTTACATACCAAATTTCCACCTCCCAGCTAAATTTGAACCGGAGATATGCGTGGCACAGATTCAAAGATGGCAAACCCGAACCTAACCTAGCCAAAACCAGTTCTTTGAAGCTGTAAAAGATTGCAATAGGGGTGTGAAGTCGAAACCTTAAAAAGGTATGTCTAAGGCACCTACTAAATTTTATTGCTTAACGTTAATGAAGTATAAAAATCCACCGTATTGCGTTTAGATAATGCATATTTTGGGCACCGGTTCAGTGGTTCTCCAATCTTCGCAGTTCTTTTGTTCCAATTCTTTGATAATGGCGATATAAGCCAATGCTTGGAATGGAAATGAAAAACTTTTCTCTTTCTCCTCGTGGTTTCAGTGAAACCAGTACTTTGGGTGTCGAATTGTGGTCCAATACGTGCTTTGGGAACTGGTTCAGTGGATCTTAAATTTCGACAGATTTTTCTTGAAAGCAGGATTTTTTTTGTAGAAAGTGCTGAGAAATGGAAATCTCTGCTTTACGCTCATACTTGCGCATTTTTTGAAACCGGTTTCGTAGATGTTAAGTATATTTTTAACGGAATTTTTTGCAACTTTTTCAAGTATTGCATCAAAATTTGATAATGACTTGAAAACCAGATATTTTTACTTGGGTAAAGTATTTTTCAAACCGGTTCAGTGGATCTCATATCTCAAAAGGGTTCTTTTAGTGACCAAAAAAAAAAAAAAAATGGTAACAAATGATATTATATAAATGGTTCTCAAGCGTTAAAATCTTTCGTTTCATCATTGGGTGTTTTCGAAACTGGTTCTCTTCACCTCAAATTCTTGCTTCTTTTCAGTAAATTTTCAAAATAAAGTAAATATAAATATGAAAATATAATTTCAAAGGTGATCTGGGCCGAAAGCTTAGCTTTTCACGTTCTTTTGAAAACCAGTTTGGTACGTCTTAAATTGAACACTTTTTAACAATGGCAACACTAGCAAACGAAAAGTTTTTGTTTGGTTTTAGTAAAGTTTTGAAACCGATTCAGTGGGTCTTAAATTAAACACTTTGAAAAAAAAGATGGCTACGCCAAGAAACAAAAAATTTTTATTTGGAAGTTTTGAAACCGGCTCCATAGATTTGAAGTTCAAGCAGAATAAAAGTTATTATGCCAAAAGTAAATGTTCAAATATTGAACTGTTTAAGTCCCCTTGAAATTTGCCAGAAAGTCCTTAAAATGAAATGGTATACGGAAACTCTTTTAAAAAAATTCAGAAAAATAAAAATCGCACGTTCTATAACTTTTCAGCAATTTTGAAACTGGTTCATCAGTGACCCAATATCTGAACCAGTTCTCTAAAAGTTTTTTGAAACCGGTTCAATGGGTACCAATTCGAGCAAATTTTTCCATAATTTTTTTTGCATATTTGGATGCAAAGAAATGCATTCTGGTGTAATTTGCCCATATGCTGAAAATCGACCATTCTGTATTCCTATATTGATTTCAAAACCGGTTCAGTGGTTTTCAATCTGTGATTGATGATTATTTTCAAACTGTTTATATAAAATATTTGTTTCACATTTTAGTTTCAAAGCATCAAAAATTGATCCATTTCACCAAAATTTTCAGCATTTTGTTCATGGATCATTATGCTTTTTGAAACCGGTTCAGTGGGTACTAAATCGAGCACATGTTTCAATAATAAGTCTTTGGCGTATTTGGATGAAACGAAATATATTCTGATAAAATTTAACCATATTACTAGAAATCTTCAATTTCATATTCATATATTGATTTCAAAACCACTCCGGGGGTTCTCAATGTTAAACTAATAATTATTTCAAAACTGGTTCAGTGGTACTCACTTTGTGACTGATAATTTCATGTATTATTAAGCTGTTGATATGAAATATTATATTTTGGAGTTTAGTTTCAAGGTATCCAAGATTGATCTTTTCCTGCCCAATTCGCAGTATTTTGTTCATCGATCAATACGTTTTTTTGAAACCGGTTCAGTGGGTACTACATCGAGCACATTTTCCAATAATAATATTCTTTAGTGTATTTGGATATAGAGAAATATATTCTGATAAAATTTAACCATATTACTAAAAATCTTCAATTTCATATTCATGTATTGATTTCAAAACCAGTCCAGGGGTTCTCAATGTTTGACTAATAATTATTTTAAAACTGACATTTCAGTATATTTGTTTTGGATTTTAGTTTCAGGGCATCTTAAATTGATTGTTTTCTCGCCAATTCGCAGTATTTTGTTTTCTTTCATTATAATGTTAAAATATTACGTAGCTCGATAACTATTGATGAAATTTAGAAACCACTAAAAGCATTTCGAAAAACTTACATATATAATTTAGTTTCAATTCCAAGTTACGAATTTACTAAATGAAAACCCTAACGATGATTTGTACGCAATCGGATCGATAAACCATAACAATTTGATTGAATTTTGCAAAATTTTTGAAGAAAAAAGAAAAGTTTTTCGAATACATTTATATTTTTTCGATTCTATCTTTACACGTGCCTATACAATTCAATTAATGGTATCTTCGTATTACGAAAGGCATTGAATAGGTTACGTAATTTGAGAAAATTTCTCGTAAAACACCATCTCAGACCGAACAGAAACTCGCGACGAATGTTGCGACAAGATATATGAATGAAGAAGGGAGGTACACAATAAATCAAACTGCTCTTATGCTCTGTGTAAGCCATAGAGTATACGTGGTATATGCGCAGATTATACCTAGCGTCATACTGTACGACTCGCGTACCGTATTTTTTCTTATTACATCATAAATTTTTATTTTTCAATCGTGATGGTAAAGTTGGCGACGAATGTACCAACGTATGATCTCTGAAACGTAGCCAAAGCCATTAATGTTGTTGTTCTTCTTCTTCCTCCGATGATACCGAGTCCGAACAATTCGAAGGTTTTTGCTGGGCGAAGTAACTGCGAAGAAGAAAAAAATAAGAGAAAGATGAACAGAACAGAACAGAAAAAAAAAACAAAACTGAAACGTAAGCCGGAAAAGTATCCTTGCTAGAGTTAGGTACGTTGGAAGCAGAGTAAGGGGCAGGGGGAAACACATACACATCACAATGTACGTGTTTGACCAAACTATGGTGGTTATAGGCTGACGAAGAAAAAAGAGCCATGGTGTGCATAAGCCAAGGAAATACCTTTACGTGACGTCCGGTCTATGGTCGATGATGGTAGCGAGTCTAAAAGATATCTATTCTTTAGGCTGATGCAGGAAAAGGGGGAAAAGAGATCTTTGTAATATGCTTCTGATTCCAATTCGGGAAATATTATTTTTTGATGTTATCTCTCGGCGTAATATTTTTTTTTTTTTTCGTTCGTTCTGGCTGAACACTGCGCCGCTGTAAAATTCGATCGTATTGCGAGCACAGCAGCCGGGCCCTGCCCTCGTTCGCCCATGTTGTTATCTTGATTTCGTACCGCGTTATAATACTACATTATGTACGAATCGAAAAAATAACGTTCAATAATAAGAGATATGTACGATACGCGAGTGTAGCACAGGCCTACATGGATATTTGTACGTTTGTCCGAAGTATTTTTAATATAGCGAACACCTTGCACTAGCACTTGCCAATGACTCGGATCGGATGTTCGACCTATCGACGACCACACGACGGTGCTGTGTTCCGGTCTACGTAAGTGGAAATTATTACCCGAAAGAAGGGCGACGACGAATCAGCTTGCGTGGTGTTCTGCCAGAAAGGGATTCGTATTATAACGAACCAACAGACAAGGTGAACTTTGGCCAGCCAAGTTCGAAGGTTAGTCTAGTAATTGGAAGAGGAAAAATATTTGCTCGTTACGGAGTTCATTTGACGCGAGTTATTTCTTTACCCCTAAAAACCATCGTGGATATAGGTTCGGGTTCCCTTACGAGAGTGCATTGATTTTATTTGTGTATGTGTGGTTTTTGTTGTCATATGGGCTAGGGATGTGTGTAAGATTGCGAGGTATACTTACGTATGTCTGTGGCAGGGATGCAATATCAATGTTGTGAAAATTATGAAAAAAGGTGCCCCACAACTTTGGTTCTATGATATTTTCCTCAATAGTTCACTATTTTTTAAAAAAAAAGGGGGTTTGAAGTTGAAATTTCGTAATTGGAGTAAGGTTTCTGTGTACATAAAAGCTCGTTACTTGACGGATGGAGTTAAAATTTTCATCGTAGATTTGGTTTGAGATCAAAAAGAGCTGTATGCATAGGTTGGTCATAGTTATTGCTCAAAAAGCTGGGCTTTTGAGCTTGTAAGTTCATTTCTTTATAGCGTAACAACTGCCACCAAACTTGCCCGATTGAATTGAAATTTTTGAGCATGTAGATTACGTGTTGAAGAAGAGCTGATTAATACTTGCATTTGATCCTGGCTTTGAAAGCTGAGCTTTGGAAATTCATAGTTTTGAACGCGTTTCGGTAATATCTCGATTATGGTTCATCTCTGGTAAAAAATAGATGTTTGATTGATAGCCGAGAATTTCATGCTGTATAACTTTAATTTAATGTAAGTTTTCTATAAAGTTCACTGTTTTTGAGAAAAATTAGTACAAGGTTGGACATTAACGTTTTTTTTTTCATATTCTATGCCAATTTTCACATATATTTGATCAATTTTCTGCACTTATTACCAATTTATACCAAATTTTTACAAAATTTTGGATGATTTTCAGTTACTTCCCCCCCCCCCCATAATTTAGGTCAATTTTTACCAATTTTAGAAAATTTTTTTCGTGATTTTCATTCAATTTTTTCCCTTTTATATGTATCTTTTTTAGTCGATTTTTAATAATATTTTACGATTTCTTTTCTTATTTCAGGCCAATTTTCACCCATTTTCGTCAAATTTTTACCTAATTTTCAATGATTTTTTACGATTTTTTTCAAATTTTAACTCAATTTTATGCAAATTTCATCTAATTTTTACCTAATTTTCGATGATTTTTAACGATTTTTTTCATATTTTAGGCCAAGTTTCACTCATTTCTAAACATTTTTTCGTAAATCTTGGTCAATTTTCTGCATTTTTTACCTACTTTATTTCCAAACTTTTTTTGTATTGTGAGTGAATTTTTACTCATTTTCGTCAAATTTTCCCAGTTTTCGATGATTTTGATTTTTTTCCATGGTTTAGGTTAATTTTTACCCATTTGTAAGCATTCTTTCATGATTTTTGATCAGTTCTTGTCACTTTTTATCAATTTATATCAAATTTTTGCGAATTATTTGATGGTTTTAAAAATTTTTTTTTTTTATATTTCATTCATGTTTATCAAACTTTTCCCAATTTTCGAGGATTTTTAACGATTTTTGATCATTTTCTTACACTCTTTTCCCATTTTAGTTAATTTTTTATCAATAATTATTAACGATTTTTTTCATATTTTTAAATCGACGTTCTTTCATTTTTTTCAAATTTGTACCTAATTTTCGACGATTTTTTTTTTATATTTTAGGTAAATTTTTAATAATATTGAAAGATATTTAATATTTTTGTGATTTTTGATTAATTTTCTCTACCTTTAACCATTTTAATAAAATTTTCAACATATTTCAACGATTTTCTTTCATAATTTCGGGGTTAATTTCCGCTTATTTTTCATCGTTTTTCGTGTTTTTTGATCAATATTTTGCACTTTTTACCAATTTTTATCAATTTTATCAAATTTTTACCCAATTTTTGTTGATTTTGAATGATTTTTTCATAATTTTGGTCAATTTTTATCCATTTTTTTAACATTTTTTGTAATTTTTGATCAATATTTAGCATTTTTTGCCTAGTTTTTGATTTTTAAGGCTTTTTGTTTTCATATTTTAGGTCAGTTTTCACCCATTTTTCAACATCTTTGTAATTTTCAATAAATTTTCTACGCTTTTCACTAATTTTTGTCAAATTTTCACTTAAATTTCGACAATTTTCAATGATTTTTTCGTATTTTAGGTCCATTTTCACCCATTTTTCAACGTGTTTTTGTGCTTTTTGGTTAATTTTCTTCACTTTCTACCAAACTCATCAAACTTTTGCTAATTTATCGATAATTTCTAACGATTTTTTTCCATATTTTAGCTAAATTTTCACCCATTTATCAACATATTTTCGTAAATTTTGAACAATTTGCTGTACTTTTTATCAATTTTAATCAAATTTTACGCAATTTTCGATGATATTTCGTAATTTTGGACCATTTTTTTCGTAAATTTTAATCGATTTTCAACACTGTTTTTACCCACTTTGGTCAAACTTTTTGCATAATTTTCGATGATTTTTGTAGATCTTTTTCTAATTTTGTCTGTTTTTACCCAATTTTAAACATTTTTTCGTAATTTTTTATTAATTTTCGGCATTTTTAACCATTTTTTTTTGAAATTATTACAAATTTACGATTATTTTTAACAATTATTTTGTATTATTATGGTCAATTATCACTCATCTTTCATCATTGTTTCGTGATTTTTGAACAATGTTCTGTATTTTTTCGTGAATTTTGGTGAATTTTCTTAATTTTTTTTTTTTCATATTTTTGTCAAACTTTTACTTAATTTTCGATAATTTTCGGCGATTTTTTTTTCTTCATTTTTTAGGTCAATTTTCGCCCAATTTTCAACCATTTTTCGCAACTTTTGATCAGTAAATTACTTATTTGTAGCAAAATTTTGAGCTGTCGAAGTGACAGAAGGGGGCATAATTATGAAATCCATCAATATTCGTCTAAAGGTTTCAGTGTGGTCAAAAACAGCTTATGGGTTAATATATTGATTAAGGATACATTCATCAGTATCTTCTCGGTTTTTGTTGGGGCCCTAAAATTTTGAATATTGCTTACCGACCTCCTACCCCTCTCTCCCTCCATCTACCATTTAATGTACTGAAATTTCACTTAAATCGAACCCCACAAGCTAGAGTGTTTTACTTGACAATTAAAAAATCCCAAATAATGGGCAAACGCTTGGGGCGAAAATTTTCCAATGGCGATCGGTGGAAAGGGGGGGGGGGTGAAATTCATCATTATCATCATCAATGTACTTTTGAATATTAAATTGGTATCAAATATTTATTTGTGAAAAAATCAATCCCACGTAGGTACTCTTAATTACCAATGTGATCTTTTCTCGATAAACATCATCACCTACTACCCTTCCCCTCGCACTTATGCACGCAACACTATTACTAATACATATAAACACAACGTAACCAGATGAAGAGACAGCGAAATGCAATAAAACCAACACAGATCGCGTGCTTTCACACACGCTATTCTTCCTATACTTCACCACGTAAATAAACTATGGTACTATACACAAAAATACACTTCAACAACAACCTGGTCGGTATTGCTTTGCGAAAAAAAAAAAGAAAAAAAAGAGACGACAACAACAACAAGCACTCACGTAACGCCTACGCAGCGATTTTTCCTTTCGTACGTATCAGTAAAAGCGATACGAATACGTATATTACAACGTATGGTGTGTAGCCTAACCCAGTCTAGCCTATGATGTACTAAAGGTGCCTAAAAAATATATATATATATATGCATAAATATATTTTACTAGAGACAACGAACCATGTACACCGCATTGTACCTTTCTGCGAAGAAGTATTAAAGCCTGAAAAAAATATGTGAGATACTTTTCGCTGTATTAATGTTTCGGGTAGCTTACTCCTCCTTTTTGATTATTTTTCTCGATACCTGCCTCTGTGTAGATAAATATGTAGTAGTTGTAGGCGCTTGTAAAAGTGACCGATATATTTTTAAACGTTTACATTAAAAAGGTCGTACCGCGCGATTATCAAAACCGTATCTGGATAATTAGGTTTACTTAACGTTACCATCGCTGTGGCTCGTAAAAATACTTATACAGAAGAGAGGAAATGATCAACAAAATGGGTAGCGAAAAAGAAAGAAAAAATATACACGCGTATACGAGTATATCTGTTTTACATTATACCCATATAACGTATTATTATTATTATTATTGTACTCGAAAGGCGGGTTAGAGGTGGTGTAAATTTCCACAGCAGCACAGTACAATGCGTGTGAGAAATGGAGAATAGTACGATGGTGGATATCATTTGGCAAACATATTACAAATGTGTAGATGTATATATATATATAGGCTTAATATATCCACCATAATATACATTCTGCGATGCATCGAGAATAACGTCAACGACCTTATTTTCCAAGGTGTATATTTAAACCATAAACGAGCAATGGTACGGTGGCCTGACTCGATTCGACGCGAGGTGCAAATAAGCGTGAAATAAAAAATGACACCATACCGAAGGATTTAGTGTACTATGTATAACCTATCTAGCTAGTGCAGCACGTATTGGTCGACCAGGAGCCAACATACTATCAAATAAATCGCACATGGATGCGTACGACGAGTATGTCCATGCAGTATTTTGTAGTATGTACCTACAAAGACAACACTGTACAGACACAGAGCCAGGTGAATGGCCAAAAATACCACCAGTACCAGGACAGAAATATATCTATCTACGTTATATAGGTATATTTCATTTAAGTACCCTACAGTACCTAAATTTATATAAAGCAGGTGCTAGCTCAAAAGTAATCCATCAATCAATTACGCATAATAAGTAGGCGGTAACCGTCACGATACGGTGCCACCTTGTTGACGACCTAACTTTTAATACTTTAACCCTACCACACAACCTATGACTATAGAAACGTTGTGGTTGTGGAAAAAAAAAGAGAAAAAATTCAACGGGATAATTGCTATATTTTCAGCTTGTATTTTTATCCATATTTTTTTAATGTACGTAAATAAGTGAACATATCTACTACGTAGTTGTACCAGTGTACACCCCCGATACATTGTAATATGGTGGAAAAAAAAAACCTTGCTATAATGTCCATAGAATGAGGTAGTTGTACATAACGATACGTAGGTAGGTACTAGGTACTAGGTATGTATTATGTGCCACCATCGTATACCATGTATATGTGTATATATATATATTTATACGATGATTTTTATCTGAATCGTAAAAATGTTTATGGGATGTCGTAAAAGCTATGTAAACGCGTAACGTTATATTCAATTAATGCTGTTAACAGTTTGCACTCGTAATTTGTTAATTTGTACGGATTTTTTTGTGTTGTTTTTACCACTAAATAACATGCATATACATTGTACCCTCATCATCATGGACGGATTAATTTTTAATTTTTTTTTTTTTTTTTTTTTTTCCAAGATATATAATTACTTACAATGTAGGTACTTGTACCAACATATGTGATTGAGAAATTGAATAGATACCCTTCAGGATTACAAATATAGCTGATTTACAACTCGATACAGGTGTAGGGCATATATTCTGAGGCTATGGGTTCTTGGTGTGAGTGGTCGAAAGCCCCTATATGTTATGTTAGTTGAAAAAAAAGCATAATCTGGTGAAAGTTGGCCCACATGGTCTGAAAATTCGCTGGTAAAAATTTTGGTCACCTACTCACCCATTCACAGTGTGGGAACGGTTCTGTCTGTTGTGAGAAGCAACTTAAACAGAACCAGGAGACTGCTTTCCTCCCCATTGGTCTGTAGTAGCGCAGTGTTAATATTTTTATAATTCACTCTTCACATATTAACACACACACAAACATGTTCAGACTTCTCTAAGCTAAGAGGGTAAACTGGCTACCATTGAAGGATTTGCCAATCCACAGTGGTCATTTTCCCAAGAAACACCTAATGAATGAGATAAATTTCAACAGCCCCAAGTTCCGGCGCTCCTTAAAAGGGGCAGGGGTATCAAGAATACCCATTCGCGCTAATCGGTTCAATTTCACGAAGAAGATCAGAAAAATAAGCTCGTGGAATGTACATGGCCTGAAGACTACTGCTAAGTTAGCTGTAGTTGGAAATGAAATGAAAAGCGTGGGGCTGCCAATATTAGGAATCAGTGGAACCCACTGGAATACCGTTAGAGAATTTACATCAGGCAAGGGAAACTTTGTTTTTTTTTTCTTTTTGTTTAGTAAAGAAGGCCACACAGGAGTGGCAGTCATAGTAGATGGTAGACGGTAGATGGTAGGTATAAGCCCGGTGTTAGGGGCAAAGGCCATCAACGATCGGATGGCAGTTGTCAGGATTGATGCAGCTCTATCCAGCATAAGTGTCATCCAAGCATATGTCCCAACCAGCGCAGAACCAGATGAAGAAATTGAAGAAATTGAAGAATTTCACACTGTCCTTGAAGAAACACTGGCTTCACTACCAAGAAGTGACATGAAACTGGTGTTGGGAAACTTTAATGCCAAAGTTGGGAAAACTGATAGCAGTGATGCTTACTATGGAGTAGTTGGTAGTCATGGTATAGGAATAAGGGATGAAGGCGGGGGTAAACTTCTCCAGTTCTGCGTAGAACAGCAACTTGTGCTGGCAAATACCTTGTTTCAACAACATAATCGGAAACTATACATGTGGAAGTTGTGTGATGGTCACACTCGTAATCAAATTGACTATGTTCTAATCCAGAAAAGATGGAAATTGTGAATCAGTAGCGCCAAAACATGTCCAGGAGCTGATGCTATATCAGATCATCAATTTCTGGTGGCAGAAGTACGGCTGCAAATCGGCGTGAAAAGGCCGAAAAAGAAAGCACATACTTTTCTCACCAATGTTGAATTGAAGAAGGTGGTTGTGCTATGACAAATATCACGTGTTTGGATACAAATGACCCAAACACCATGTGGGAAGACATCAAAACCGAGATTACTCGGGCACATGAGTCAGTTATTAAGGAAAGAGAATGCATGTCAGAAAAAAAGCATCAATGGATAACCGAGGATACCCTGCTGATTATAGAGCAGCATAGGCAAGACAAATATTGTGGCAGCAACAAAGAATATAGGTTACTGAACAGATCAGTCCAGCAGTGTTGTCGTTGAAATACTCGTAGAGCAGACTGCAATGCGACCAGTGCAATATACAAGAAAATTCACATTAGATCGCTAGAGTTTTTAAACTTAGAACTCACCAAATCAGGAAATATGACGGCAAAGTTATGTGGAATCCTAGAGGAATCTTGGGGCAGCTGGAAAAACATACTATGAGCGGCCGTACCAAGATGGTGGAACATTAGAGATGAACCAACTAGTTTCTACGGTCAAAGTGAGAGATGAAGATGAGCCAGGCATCCTACGTGATAAAGTTTTCTTTGGTTTCCTATATGCTGTGAAAACATGGACGTTGAGGGCAGATGATAAAAGAAGATGGACGCCTTTGAGATGTGGATCTGGTGAAGGATGCTGACGATACTCTGAACAGCGCAACGAACTAAGATTTCAATCGTCAACGAAACACAGGAGCCAGTCAGGTTAAGTGTTTTATGGGAGTGACACATTCTAGGGTATTTTAGACATGTCATCAGGAGAGAAGTTTGGTAAGGCCCCTGGTAAAAGAGGGAGACGAAGATCTCCCATCAGATGGTCTGACGTCATCAAAGTACGAATGTGCTCTGTGGTGGATCGTGATAAATGGTGCGCTCTTTTAGGTGCAACTTGGCTGTAAGCGACTGAGACCTATTGATGATGATGACCTTATCCCTACGCCCTGATATCGCCATGCATGTGTTCGAAATACTAATTTAGCTTGGACATTTATACTCTTAACTACGCTCAACTGAATTTTTTTTCAACTTGTAGGGATAAGGGACCATATCAAGGGTCATACCTGGAAATTTTTTCGATTATATTTTCATCCAGAAATGCGCATTTCCAAATTTTAAAAGCGAATATCTACATGTTGTTTCAGAACTGAAAGAACAAAAAAAATATATTAGTCATTTTTACTTGAATATTTTTGCCCCTTAATGTCCGTTCTACTGGACTTATTCGCGTTCCATTGTGGCCATTTTTGCTCAAATTTATTCGTTTCTACGCTTTCTGGTGATTTTCTCTTTCGAAACATTGGAGTCAAAGCACTCGTGCAAATTATTAATCCCAAATTCAAATTTTCGGAAATTAATTTTTGTCTCAAAGTTAGTTTTTTAGTGATAAATAAATATTTAGAGATCAATAAATTTGATTTTAAATAACTATCTAACCTGTTGTGTGTTGTTTTTCTGTTTCAGGTAAGTGTCAATTATTCGTCGTTGAAGTACTCATTGAAATTAAATCCATTGAGTAAGTGAAAATTATTTTATAAATGATCTTGATAAATTAGTAACGCATTCTTAAATCAATATTAGCCTCTTTATCCTCTCTTTTAGTTCAATTTCTTCCTCTTGAAATAAGTACGAGTCAGGTATAAATTCCAGTGAGTTAGAAATTAAATGATTATAACATGAGTTTTTATGGTTGTAGAGTTCGATTTGAACTACCATTTGTGCGTTGGACGCAAAATGGACTTCTGAAGGGGAGGTTCAAAATTCAAAATTTGCCAAATTTTGGACATTGATATCGAGTTATGAGGTGTAAAATCTAATACTCTAAATTAATGAATCTACATCCTAAATTCCAACCTCATAGCCTAATTTGAAGAGGAGACATGCGTGGGATAGCCTTTTTTCAAGGTCATAAAGGGGACCCCCTCCCCATTTCATCTCCTAATTTATCTGAAGGGTTGATTTTTGGGTGTGATGGTACCACTTTTGATTCTCTGTCGATTAGTTTAAAAACAAACATTTTTTTTTCTTTTCAGTTTTTTAGAATCCTCTCCCCCAAATTTGGGCACGACTGAATTTTAACACAAGGTTATCCCTGCTAAAAAATATGAAATCCTACCCCCCCCCCCACCGTAATTTGACTGATTTTGCTTGTACAGGTGTAAAAATTCAGCGGTAGCTCAATACTAAAACGAAGTATTGATTGAGATCAAATTTTGAATCTGACGTCATATTATATTCAGGGGGTTCGATTTATGTGAAAACGACAACGACATCGCTAACCTTGGTATTTTCCCAAATTTGGGGGAAGGGGTGCCTCAGATTTTTTATTGACACAGATAACAAATACGTAGAACTACAAAACGCTTTCAGTATAAAATCAACTTTTTCAAAACAAAACTGCAATTTTTCTAATGTTGAAAATGGGTCCAAAAATTAGGAAATGGATCCTTTTGGTATAATTGAAGCACGCTGAATACGAATCCGACTTTTATTTTTCGTTAGAAACTCTTGTTCACATTTTAACCCTCTTCACCCCCCCTCCCACATGCGCCCATGCCCACAATTATGCAATTAAATTTCTCAGCTGAAATCTTGATGGCGTAATATGATATAAAATTTCACGCTGAGCAACTTTACCTCTATTCATTTTTAGCTTATTAGTTAGTGTTTCTGAGAAAAACGTATTTTTGAGTATTTTTTTTTCAGTTTTTGTGAACGACCCAAATCCCGAAAAAATTTGAAAGAAATTATGCTCACCAAAATGCATACTTTGATGGAGGAAAACAATTTATATACTCCCTTAGGGTCCGCAACTGCTGAAATTCAAATTTTTCTTTTGTCAATGCCCCCTCTTCCCTTCCCCCTCCTGGAGTGAAATTTTTGGAAAAATTCACGTCATTACTCTAAAAATTTGGATTAAAATCATAATTTCTCATCAAATACGCGCGAATGCAGATTTCTCCCGCCCCCCAAAACGTATTTTCAATATTCTGAGCGAGGGGGTTGTTTGAGGGAAATTTTTTGCAGAAATACTCAATGATGTTTTGTGAAAATTTCGAAAATCGGAGATCTAGAGCGTTTTACTCATTTCTTATACGGGAATACCCTTGGAAGATTTGGATTTAATGAAATTTGAAAATTTACGTAATTTTAATCACTACTGTTTTACTTCCTTCGTATTAGTTTTTTTTTTATTACTCGTTATTGAAAATTCAACATTTAAAAGTAAAACAAGGGTTTGGAAAAAATATTCAATTATTATTCAGGTTTTTAATTCATAGATTAAAATTTTCCGGAAAGTAAATCCTCATCTCACTTCCATGTACGTTCTCAGGTTAAACAAATCGTTTAACCTGAGAACGAAACAGCATTTCGTCGATTGGCTGCACTTTCGCCTACTTTAATTCTCGTTAATTACTTCGACGAAATATTTTGTTACACTTTGACCTTCTTTGGCTCGCTTTGCAACATTGTAGTTGACCGTTTTTCGTACATTAAAGTACTTGACCTTTGCAATACCTTCCCTCGTCCATTTCCTTTTTTAAAATCGATTCGCCGGCCTCATTAAGCTCGAAATTTATCGCTTGCATTTCGAATGAATTTTCGTGTATATTTTTTTTTTCATTTTTCGTTTTCTCGAGAATTGAATTATCGCATTAAGTAAAAAACCATCGCATCGGTGTAAAATTTTCATTACCTATGACGTTTGTCCGCTTTATACATATGTGTGTGTGTGTGTGTATGCACGAATGAGTACGACTCGGCGCACAGTGCGCCGGTGACTTCCTGTGCTGTGAGTCCGGAATACCGCGACTGACCACTGGCTCGGAACGGTTTTATGACTGGAAGAGGTGCACCTATGCTAAATCTAGTATAATGGAGTTTTGTACAAGTGTATACCATTGACGACGACTGTATCGCTGTGAAATAACCTCAACATGGAGCATGGGACATGGGGCATGGGGCATGGGAGACCGACCATCGTCGTTTGTTTGCGTTCTATATAATATGTTGAAAACTTTATAGTGTTACAATGGCGGAAACAAATATATTGCGTTGGTATTTATCATTCGTCTAGGGTATTAACGTAAATAGTCCGTTTGAGTTTGCAAATTGCACAATGGACTGTTTTAAGAAAATCGTTGAATTGAAAGACAAAAAAAAAAGAAAAAAAAATTGAAAATTATAATGTGTAAGGAAAAAGAGGGTACACAGTGACGCGTGAAGAACAATGACTGCGATGATAATAAGAATTGAGCGACGCGACAAAATATAACGACGGTGCCGGAGATTTTTCATTTTCATGCCGATGGCTATACAAGTTATAATAATTCGTGTAAAATGGAGTGAAAGTTATAATGGTGGATGACTCTGTATAAGTGATGGTGGTATACACTTTTACAGGGTATTTATTAAATGCGGTGTAGAATGAGAGATTTACTGCGATGGTGTGTTATTTAAAACAATTACTTGCATAAGCAGCCGAGAAGAGGTAAAGTTTGACGACTGAAATGAAACAAATATCGTGCTGGGGAAATGACGATATCAAAGTGTAATTTTCTCAGCTATTTTAAACGAGACGATTAATAAATTTTTTGGCTTTTTTTTTGATAATGATGGAAACTGTAGTTGGAGGGTGGGTGATAATCATAACAAAATGGTGATTTATCATTGTTCTCTCCAAGAGGGAAAATGATTTCAAATTTTGACAAGTAATGCCTAAAAATCTCTGAATTTTTATTTAAATTTTTTTGCTGTCTTTGGAAATGAGGAAAAACACCATCTTAAGTTGAAACTGATTTGAAAAATTTTATTTCTTCCAAGGTTAGTCTTTTGAGGAAAATTCGAGCGTTGTAATGTAGCAATTTTTCAAACTGTTGAATATGAAAGGGAAGACAGTGTTAGAAATTTCATTTCCATCCTTTAAGATAATCCCTAAATCTGAACTCGAGCTAATAATAGATCAAACCATGTTCTGATCATGCATCCTACATTCGCGAATCTATTGATCCTACCCGTATCAGATTTGTCCAGATTTTTTGAAAAACGTATTCAAAAAATTCTTTTGAATATTTTCCACTAACAAAACTCTCCTACAGAAAAGCTGTCGAGAAAATTTTAGTAATTTTTGTCTGATATTGAAAGCGAGGGCCTTTTTGAATGGAATTTTCCGAATTTGCAAGATTTAAGAGAATTATTTGTATTTTCAGTTCGGATGTGTACGCAAGAGTGGGGCTCATTTTTATTTTTTAGCCTGATTTCCTACGTCATATTGTCAACGAAAATCAGGTTATTACAGTCTATCGATCTACGATAAATTTCGTTTTGGAGTCTTGAAAGGCAATTGCGACCATTTTTGGCCAATGCAGCTGTATGTTTTTATTTTTATTCGATATATTTTTTTCTGAAATTGAAAAATTACTCGCTTAGCTCGATATTGACCAAAATCAATCAATGTTGCAAAATAGGCTTCGATTGGCGTGCCATACAAAATTCTGGAGTGGGGATGATTTCGGGTCAAAATTCAGTTGTGCTTAAATTTGAGGGAGGGGATGCTGAGGGACTAAAATTGCAAAAATTGTTCTTTATTGAGCCTATCGATAGGCAATCTAACTTTGCATAACATATCAAAAAATCAGCCTCCTAGGTCAATTAGAAAAGGAGATATGCGGTTTTCCTTTTTTTTTTTTTACAATGATAAATGGCTGGTCCTCACCTCTCTCCCCTCCAAATTGAGATAGGAAGTTAAAATTGGGAATGTGGACTTGGTAGCGATCATGAATATGCTTTTTCTGAGTTTCGACTTTTCAGAGTCATTATTGCGTTCCCTTACAGCCCAGAAATGTGTTTTTTTTTAGCTGGATTTTCTAATGTTCTTAGTTTGTCCCCTCCCCTCCCCCATAATTCCCCGCCAAATTGAGCTAGGAAGTTGAAATTTGGTATATACATTCAGTAGGGACCACATTGCAAACCGTGGGCTTTCAATAGTTTCAAAATTACCGCAAAAAGATGTGATGAAAATTTCAACCCATCTAACTTAATTTTCCCTATTTGCAATGATGACTCAAACTCCAGAAATTTTCATGAAATCGAAAATAAATTTTTTGTGAAAATTTTATTTTGAGAAATAAAATTATTGCACGCGTTTGTACCCCAAATGGTGGTTGGTGACGAGTTTTGTTCATTACTCTTCTTATCAAAAGTTTTCAAAAAATGTTAATTTTTTGCTTTTTTTCACGAACTTTTGAAAAACTATGAAGCAAATTATTGACCTAATTTTCTATGTCATATTGTCAGTAAAAACCAGCTCATTAATGAGTACGTGGGGGGGGGGGGGGTATAAACAAAATCTGTTTTGAAGGGCCAAGAAGACCATTGCTACCACTTTTGCCCATGTTAGATATTTATTTTTATACCGAAACTTGAAATCATTTACTCAGCTTGATAACGACCAAAATCGATCGACTTTTAAAAATAAGTTTAGATTAGCAGAAGGTTTGGTATCCTGGAGCGGGGTTGACCTTGGGTCAAAATACAGCTCTGCCTAAATTTGGGGGAGGGGGTGCTGAGGGGCTAAAATCACAAACAACATTTGTTTTTTAGTCGATCGATGGATAATCCATAGTTGCATAAAATATCCAAAATTCAGCCTCCTAGGTCAATTAGGAGGGGTGATATAAGGGTTTTTCCCCTTTCTGGCCTTTAAAAAGGGCTGTTCCTCTTTTATCTTCCCTCCAAATTAAGGTAGGAAATTGAAATTTATTATGGATGCAGATTTACTATTATAACTCCTAAATGTGCCTTCAGTTTTATACAATCCAATGCAATATTTCAAGTTTACCCTCCATGAACGATTTTTTAATGTCATGTATAAAATGAATTTTTGATATTTTCTAATAGTTTTTTTCACTCGATTAAAAAGTTTATTTTAAGTAAATTCTCAGTAAGATGGTCTGAGTACACTCTTTGTCCATTTTTAGGCCGGCTTTCACCATTTTACCCTATTAAGAGGTTCTCGATGTATATTCCAGCAAACCTAAATACAGTATATAATTTTAACATTTCTTTTTCCTTGTCTCTCCTTCTCCTTCTTTAGAAAATCTACCAAAAAAAAAACAAACGCATATGGTGTGTCAGATATGCCTAGGCACACTCTGCTTTTTTCTAGAATTTTTTCTTTCCCAATGCTCCAAAAATCTGGACCGTAAATTTCTCATTTTCCCAAGAAAATATTTTAGTAAAATTTTGAGTGAAACCATAAAACTCAACTTCACTCGAGTGGCAACTCTGAAAAAAAAAATTATTTTCCAAACAAATTAAGTTATGAAGACGAAAAATTTTTGTAAATTACTCAGTTTCCAAAAATACTGTTTTTGATGATTGAAAATATAATTTTTTTTTTTCAAAAATTGGCACGATTACAGAAAAATTCAAATCCTGCGCATAGGTCTTTTTAGTTTTCGTATCTACGTTTTGAACTGCATAAACTGGGGAGGCCATTAAGGTGCTACTAATTCGGTTCTCACATATTTTTAGTCTGGGATAGATGCCATATCAGAGGTTCTTGGTTGGGTGACACCTGTGCTTGATACGGTTTACGATTATGTTTCTCTTAGCCGAGAGAGAATGAGGTGGAGGAAGAGTAGAGGGGATTCGAATATTGGCAATTTCATTACCTAAATTCTATTCTAAAACTTGGAAATAATGATTCTACCTCTTCCAGGGTAAGGGTAAATCCGTTTCAAGATCTGAGAAATTCATCGCAACTATTTTGCAAAATATCCAATTCAAAGTACATTTGATTTGATGCTAGGACAAGCAGTATATTTCGGTCGAAAAGATCTGCAAATCGACCAAGAGTAAAGTAAACTTGAAAAAAGGGAGGCACATTAAAAACACATCGTTACTTTTATCGTCTGTTGGAAAAAAAATCCTGCATTCATCGTCTGCACACTTCATCCTACCGTTGCCAAAGGCGCTAATACACTAGGTGAAAGGGTTAGTAGGATGAAGTACGACAATTCGATCATTTCACCGCTACCATATGCATTTTGCATACGTAAAACACACCAGATACTATAGTAGCCTATATAAAAGTTAACGTTGCGGCGCAGACACTATAACACAACACCTATAAATATTCAGCGAGTTGCTTTTTAAATGTTTGAATAATTAGGTAATTATGCTAATTCGCGCGCGCGAGAGAGAGAGAGAGAAAGATGCAAGCGGCGACGCGGCGCAGAGCGGCAATCTGTGCACGTCAAGGTCATTGCCGACGATCGATTTCTTTCATCGATAAGAATCACGCAGACCGGCCCGCAGCCCAGCGTTCTTTTCGCAGTCGGCCAAGTCTTCGTGTGACTTTCGTTTTAAGGGATGGAAATCTGCGAAATAGGAGCAAGGCAGAAGGGGATGGGTAAAGATGAAGATTTAGTCTAATGCTATGGACTGCCTAATGCTCACAATCCCCTTCTGTTTTTATTTATTAAAAACCTATATTTATGCATAATGCACGTCTACTTAGTCTACTTACTACTAGTTGGTGCTTATAAAGTAGTTATATCCTTATGTACATTTGATGAAGAAAAGGGTGATGATTCGTGGACGTTGGACAGATATTAGTATTTCGGTGGCATGGCATGGCATGGTATGGCATGGCACTTGCAGTATGCATATTGCATAAAATCGTGCGTATGCATAATATGTGTTATACATCGAGCAATGAGCAAGTTAATACAGGGGGCAAAGAGATGATGGTAGACAAGGTGGCGAAAATAAATTCGTCGGTTTTAAGTATCCTACGATACAAGGATCGAATGGACGACACGATGCGACGCGACAGGCCAGTCAACGAACGTGTTACTGTAACGAGTAAGACTGAGAGAGAAACAGCGAGCGACAGGCCTGTGCACATATACTCTCGCCATTTCCTTATTACAATTGCTAATGTGATACAATATTCCCAGTTGCCCGCCTTTCTCATTCATACTTTTGCATACATACGAGCTAGAAACATACTACCACACTCGCAGGCATGCTGTAATCTGTGTGCGAACGCGTCGCTTGTCGTTGTCGTCGTCTACCAACAACGCAGATCGGGAATCCCTTTTTAACATGCAAATGTTGTGCACAGCAAAGTTGGAGTGAGGATTTTATTCCGTTTTCAGGACCGTTCGTTGGCTTTGGTCTTCGGCTTTCAGTAGTGCGCGCCTCTGGTTTTGTTTAACACGTTTGTGGTACCACTTTTACTTTATTATCGTCATCATCATTGCCCGAAAAATAACCCAGTTCGCAGGTAGAAGGAATCTCTTGGAAGATGTACTAAGCCAAAATGGACGCCGCTGGTATGTACCGTGTACCGTTTTGTACTTAGAGTTTTGTTCCTGTGTCGAACCTATTCTGCAAACATTGCGCTTTAGTGTGGTAGTGGTGTTGAAGAAGGTGGAAGAGAGGCAGAAGGGATAGAAAATTTGTTGATACATCACCTTCGTACGGTGTACCGAATTCCAGTGTACTACGCGATCAACAACACGAGAACACGTGCGTCGTTATTATTGATAATAAAGCGGTATACTAGCGCCATCTAGCTTCTATTTTTGGGCGATACAATCAGGAGGAACAATATAGGTAGTATTGTTGACCAACATCTTATGATCTACCTACCTATATGGTTCCACATAGTTCAGTGCATGAAACCAAAACCAAAACCAATATTAGTCTGCGAAAAAGTGTTCAACCAGAGATCTTTTTTGAGAACCAATAAAATAACGATACTATTTGCCTTATTCGAAAAAGCGCAGTTTCAAAATTTTAACCCTGCACAATGGGGGCTCAGAGCGAAATTTTAAACCATTTCAATATGCCGCATTGCTGTTTTTAAATGAATGTTTTTATTATAATTTGGCTGAGGTGGGTGGAAGGAGGGGTTGGAAATTTTTTATGAGGGCCTAGGTATGCTGAATGTTCGAACTAATCAGTCACAGTTATCTGATTTGCGTAAATTCCGATTACATTTCATCTAAATGGTGTCACTTCTTCAGTTTACCCCTCAAATTCAAGTTTGGGGGCATAACTCCGTTCGGGGAGGGGTCAAAATCAAAAATGATCACGATTTTCTGATTCAGCGTGAAATTTTGACCTAATTTGATATGTCACATCGCTATTTTTGAGCAATTATTCCATGGGTTTATTTTGGCGGAGGGGGGAAGGTGGGATGAACAACTTGTTTATTTTCATTACTTCATGTTGTGCAGAAATTTTTCGCCCATTTTTTGCGGGAATCGACTCTAAATAGGTTCATTCAACAAAATTAACGAGTATTTTTTGGTTCTCACCTATATTTTGAATAAGAGAGCTGTTTTAGTGTCAAAAATTGTCCAAAATGCACAAAAATTGTACTTAAAGTGAAATAGAATGCAGTTGTGCAGAGTGCAATGGAAACGAATTACATATTCGATATCGGGGAAAGTATCTCAGCCCAAATCCGTCGAGTTTTTTGGTTGGGATCATGTCCTCCAAATCACGTGTTTTAGGGGTCCACCCCCCTCCTCATTGTGCAGGGTTAAAATTTTGAAACTGCGCTTTTTCATATAAGGCGGATAGTATCGACATTTTGGCAGCTCATTTTTTTGGTTCTCAAAAAAGAACGCTGAATTCGATTTCTAGAGCACTTTTTTGTGTTTGGATCGTAGACTGTATTGATTATGATTTTAGTTTTCAAAATGTTTTGGTACTGGTTATAGACATTGAAACATTAAGATGGAAATCTCCTGCTCAAAGGGTAAAAGAATTACGGTTACAGTTCCGCTTGTATTTCCCTGCAGAGGCGCTAATTGTGGTCCGATGGCCATTGATCAGAAGTTATTCTTTCGCGAGGTATGCAGTTGATGTGAAAGGATCTACGTTCGAGATTTTCGCTAAGTGGAATTGTGAATAGGTTGAAGAAGAGCTTATGAACAGCGCTCCTAACGGAGAAGTCTTGAATAACTCTGTTCAAAAATTTTTGTAATTCCCTTACTGCTGTATCTGCTGATTTCAATCTTGGTGTTTCAAAGGCTATAGTTTTAGTGTTGTAAAAGGTTCTGGTTTTGGTTGTAGAAATGATATTTCAACTGCCAAGATTTTTTGTTCCCAAAATTTTCCATTGCCCCTCCCCCCCACTCGTTATGTAAAATTTTAAGAACAAAAAATTTGCTCTGGTGCACCTGGCAGTAGGTATATAACTTTTGCAGCATCTTTAGTTCTGTACAAAATTTGCCTACCTTGATTATTTAAAGGGGCTCATAAAATTCAAAACAATACTACCCCTTCAAAAATGGAGTTTGGGGAAATGTGTATAGGATGAAATTTGTAGGGAAAATTTTTGTCTACAAGACCCGCCAGTTAAATGAATTGATGATTGGATCAAAATTTTGAAATTGCTCATTTGTCTTTAGGGGCTTCGAGCGGTAGGTATCATTGAACTAGCATCTATTCCTACCACTCATCTATGCGCAAGAGTCACGGAAATTGAGACAGGTATTGGCATAGATCTATGGTACACATAGGAGCGAATTTCACGTACCTTCTCGAGGACCCACTTTTCCCCAATAGTGGCACAATACAGGCACCTAAAAATTGAACAAATGAGCAATTTCAAAATTTTGATCCAAACATCAGTCCATGTGGCAGACCTTCTAGACAAAAATTTTTCTTACAAATTTTGTCATGTACAAATTTTTGTCTACCTCCATTATTGAAGGGACAGAATTCGTTTGAATTTTATAAGCCCCTTGAAAAAATTAATGTATGCAAATTGTATATATGACCAAAAATACTGCAAAAGTTGACTACTACAAAGTCCATGATTCAGAACCAAGATTTAGACAAATTTTTCATTTTTAAATTTTTACATGAGATGGCGGAAGAGGAATTTAGAAAATGTAAAATTTTTGGAACGAAAAATTGGTGCAAACTTTGGTTTTGAATGGTGAACATTATGGTAGGCAACTTTTGCAACATTTTTGGTGATATATAAAATTTGCATACATTAATTTTTTCAAGGGGCTTTTAAAATTCAAACGAATTATGCCCCTTCAATAATGGAGGTAGACAAAAATTTAAATGTGCCTTTTCGGGGTTTGTACTTTTATGGCCACAACTGCGCAAATAGATAAATATCAAAAAGAAATATCATGTTTCATCGATCTATGGCTGAGGTGGGTGGGAGGGGGTATAGGGGTATTAAGGAAATCCGTTTTGAGGTCTTAGAAATCCGCTAAGACCATTCTTGGAGATATTATATTGGTTTTTTGTTATTTTAGCCCGAAGACTAAAATCATTTACTCGACTCTTTACTGACCAAACTCGTTAAAATTCGACATTTTGGCTGAGATTGTCGAAAGATTCGATATATATGAGTGGGGATAACCTTGGCTCAAAATTCACCGAAGCCCAAATGTGGAGGATGATGTGCTGATGGGCTAAAATTGCAAAAATTTTTCGTTTTCGAACTAATCGATAACGAATTAAAAGTTGCATAAGATATTCAAAAATCAAGCTCCACACTTCAATTAGCAAAGGGTGATATGAGGGGCTTTCCTCTTTTTAAGCTTGAAAAAAATCCGCTCCTCGTATAACTCTCCTTCAAATTGAGCTTGTAGGTTGAAATTAATATGTAGGTTTGGTAGGAGTTGTAATCTGCCTTTTTTAGAGTTTCGACTTTTCAGTCTCATCGCACTTCCTCACCACTTCAAAAAAGTATTTTTAAGGTGTTTTTTTTTTTTTTTTCATTTTTTAAAATTTGTTCTGCGCATGTTTTTCCTTCAAATTGAGCTGCTGAGTTAAAATTTAGTATTTAGAGGTCCTAAACGTATCTTTTGAAGGTGTCTACTTGTATGTCCCATTTCACCCTATCATTGTTTTGAAAAAGTAATTTTTGGGTCGGTTTTTTGCAGATTTACAAATTCTTCACTCTGCCCTTCGAATTGAGCTGGAGCTTGAAATTCGTTATGTAGATTTAGTAGGTATCCTAGATATTCCTTTTGGATGGCATTGCAACGTATTTCTATGTTTTTTAAAAGATTTCGTCTTATTTTTAATTACTGGATTTTGTTCAGATATTGTTGGTGTCTACACGTTTTGCACCAACCTGTCTGTATGTTATGGTTAATCGCCACTTCCTCTGCAGCGTAATATTCGCGTGTTTGCTGTAATGAGCATGCAGCAGGGTTTTTGTTATACTCTGGGCAATGAATGACGTAAACCTGGCGCCAGCGTAGTCTTCATATATACACTGGCGGCTATTTACATTCGCAGAATAAAGATAGAGAAGAATAACAAGCTGTTAGTACACCTCGTTTACTTTACTTACTTGTCGACTACAAATATTGTACATGTACATGTTCTATGCATATCTATCTAGTCTAGTGCTGCACTGTGCACAGGGGTCTATAGGTACACATATAGGTTAGCCAGTGTACCTAATGTAGAGGTACTACGTGCCGATGTTCATACATATATATGTAAGTATATTTGTACTTGTACATAGGCGTACTAGAACACATACTAAAATATCGAGCTTGAAACAAAAGTAAACTTTGGACACGAGATGGACTGCGCCTTGTCTCTTTATCGTATAAGTAAATATACCGAGTACCTACCTAGTGCCTATGTACCTACTCTTCGTCGTCTCGACGATGGTAAATTTTTTGTGATTGTCCACGTTGCGTCGCTTCGTTCGTTATTGAATGTTCTGTTTGCGTTGACTGGCTGACATTTTTAAAGGTGCGATTTGGTCCATTACGAGTACCACGCTACGTTTACAGCATGTACGAGATGGAGTTTTTGTTGGTTTTTGGATGCTGTTTGTGTTACTGATGTTGCGTACTTGTAATCAGTGAGCGAAAAGGTTGATTTTTGTTTGTTCATGTGTAATTGTGTATGTAAATGTGTGTGCGTGTGTGTGTGTGTGTAGCTAAATAGTTATAAGTTGGGTGATTTACATCGAAATTATACGTTTGTTTTATTTAAATTGTAGACTATCAAATATTTAGATCTATGGCTTGGATTACAGAACACGAGGATTGATTTGATTGAATTAGGAGATTTGAAAGATGCAGGTTTAAAGTACCAAAAAATAGCGCAGTTGTGGTATTACATTCAAGGTCAATTTATGCAAAAATTTGGATTTCATAGTTTTTATTGTGAGCAAACTAAAAAAGAAAAAAAAACATGAAAAATCAACTGTACATTCAAAATAACACGATTTTGAAGTAAATATCATTGAATGAAAAGGCATTTCTGTGCTAATTTTACCTGATCGCAAATTCGAAGTAATGAGATGATTTAAAACTTTTTAAACCCTTGTGTGATTTTTTCCGTCAAGTTTCAATAGATTTAAATCCAAAAATGGGAAAAGATAATGGTTCATGTTGGAGAAAGAGAAGACATTCAGTTTATTTCATTTCCAAATTTTATAGCGAGTTTTTTCTATTACTTAGGTACTATCAATCTATATGACAGTTGTAGGGAGGAAGTATGAACAAAATCTGTTTAGTGGTGCAACAAAACCATCATCAAAACCATTTTTGAGTGCATTAGATGTTTATTTTTGGATATTTTTTCTAAAAATTAGGTTATTACGCATGTTAACCTACCATTTATGGATGGAGGTTGAGAGGAAAGTATCAACAACATCCCTGTAGGATACAAGAAGACCATCAAGAACGTTTATGGTCATATTAGATATTTATTCCTTTTCATTTTACGTATTTTTTTATTTTCCATTCCTTTTGATTTTTTTTTTGCTTTTTATTATCTACTTTTTATTTATATTTTTTTATTATTATCGTTTCTCTTTTGTTTATGTAATTTATTTGATATCACAAAAGTTAGTTTAACGTTAAACAACATCTATTGCTAATTTTGTAACAGTTCACAATCAATTTCAAAGTTTATTGAAAATCAGAAAGTTATTTAAGTTGACATGATTTTCAAACGCTAAAACGATTAAATTTTCATTTTTAATTATTTATTTTAATTTTAATTTTTCAATTTTTTAATATTTTTATTATATACTGTAAGCATTTTTTTATTTTTCAATTTTTTATTTCTTGTTTTTAATTCTAATTTTTTTATTTTTAATTGTTTTATCTTGAATTTTTTATTTTTTTATTTATTCATGTTTTCATTTTTTTGGTGTTTCAATTTTTTAATTTTTTTTGTTTTTTAATTTTCCTTTTTTTCTAATTTTTATTTTTATTTCTTATTTTTTGTTTTCAATTTTCATTTTTTATTTATTCATTCTTTCTTTTTTTCTTTTTTTATATTTTAGTTAATATAACTGTTTTATTTTTTATTTTTTATTTACCCATTTCTTTATTATTTTATTTTTTGGTGTTTTAATTACTATTTCATACATTTTTATTTTTTCCTTTTTTTCATATTTTATTTTTTATTTTATTTTTTTATTTTCAATTTTTTATTTTTTTGTTTTCAATTTTTTTTTATTTTCAACTTTTTATGTTTAATTTTTTTATTCAAGTTTTTGTTCATTATGCTTTTCATTTTTTTCATTTTTTTCTCCAAATCCCAAAATTGTTTACTAAACTCAACCAAAATCAGTCGAATTCAAACAGTGAACACCTCCTGCATCAAAATTCAGTTATGCATAATTTGAGAGAGGAGGAAGTGAGGGGCTAAAATTTCAAAAAATGTTCGTTTTTAAACCAATCAATGGAGAATCAAGAGTTTTATTACTCATTAGTTTTTTGGTCAGTTTGTTTTATTTTCAATGTTTGTTTTCACGACATCTCCCCTCCAAATTGAGCCAGTTGAAATTTGGTATTTAGATTTAGTAGGGGTTCTAGATGTGCTTTTTGAGGGCTCAACTTTCCATCCCCATTGTACCTCTTCACAGCCCGAAAAATCCGTTTTGGGGTCCTAATCATTGCGACCATTTTTGCTGTTGTCAGATATTTATTTTTATTTAATTTATTTTTTCCATCAAAATTAGAAAGTTATTTGCTCAACCCGATGCTAATGGAAATCGATTAAATTTGGGGAATAGGCTTCGATTGACATATCAATTGATATTCTGTCAGTCGTGTCCAAATTTGGGGGAGGGGGTGTTGAGAGGCTAAAATTGCAAAAATTGTTCTTTTTCAAACGAATCGACAGAAAATCTAAAGTTGCATAACATATTCCAAAATCAGCCGTCTAGGTCAATAAGGAGAGTAGATATGCGGTTTACCTTTTTTGACCGTAAAAAAGAGCCCCCCCCCCCCACACACACACACTAAATTGAGCTAGAAAGTTGAAATTTTGTATGTCGACTTAGTAGAGACCGTGAATGTGCTTTTTGAGGGTTTCGACTTTTGTAGATCCATTGCGTCTCCTTACGGTCTAGAAGTGTGGTTTTTGGGGTCTCGACTTTTCAGTCCCACTGAACCCTCTCTCCCTACTCTTACTATTGTGTTTTTTTTCAATTGTCACGATTATAACATCTTACGAAAATCAGATTGAAAAGGATTGCAGAAGCCTTATCTCCAACTGAACCAGAAGTTTGAAATTTTACGTGTAGATTTGTTCAGGATTCTAGATTTGTGTTGTGATGATTTTTGACTGTTTTTGCTAAAAACAGCGATATTAAATTCGACAAAAATCAAACTTTTATTACAATATCTTCGCATATAATGTCAATTTGTGTTCATTTTTTGCTCGATTTCGGCGCATTTCTTCTCACTTTTACCACTCCATGAGCACCCTGTATTTTCCATCGAATCTTAATTTTCCAATTTCTCTGATCCTTTCAGTTTCGCTGATGAATGAGTCCTTGATAATATGAAACCATGTTAAGAAAAAAAGGAGCAAATGAAAAAAAAACTTACCCAACGAATCTAACCAATGAAATAAAAATTGAGGTAACAAAAAAGGAAATATGTCTTGAGTGTAGTGCATGCTTCCTTCAGTGGTATTTTTTAGAGAGATACATTGAAGAACGAAAGGCTAAATTTGAATGTTAAAATCTTCGAAATACTGGAGAATTTATCTTGATCGACCTAGACCATATGGAAAATATCCACACAAGGGAGAAATACCATAAAGACCATCGTAATACTACCACAGCTAAGTAAGAAGTACCTACCTGTTTCCAAATATGCCAACTTTACCTATATTGTGGGTACTATATTTAGCCTACGTTTATCCGGCATCGTGTACCTTCATAACAATGGCAATTACACACATCAGCACCCTATATTATTCGCTGATTACATACCGGCATTTTGATAGCCGCCATTTTCCATTAATTAGATTCGAATACTTATAAGTATACGTATGTAGTATGTGCAGATAGATAGATGTAAGTAGACGTACGAGTATGGCTCACAGGTAAACAGCTCATATACGTACAGGTACGCTGCAATACCTGCAGATCCTTCGACAATGCATAGGTACGATTTCCAATAGCTGCAGAGGAAGAGGTCGGAGTTTGGTACGTGAAGAATGATCGAATGAATGAGCGAGCGAGACTACCAGAGATATGTATATGTATATATATACACGTATGTACCCAAGTGGTGACCTGCATGCATGATGAAGTTGACAGGTACAGTTTACAGTCACGCCTATAATGCGGGTAACGAGTTTGATACCAAATAATAGTTATTCTTGAGCCGCGCGCCAAGCCACAATCGTATACTACGAGTATATGGTACCTCGCCTCGTCTTTGCATCGCATCGCATCGCGTCCTCGTAGGTGTACAATGTGATGCGAATCGTAGGTGTGCCATTATTGTAAATAGTGATCATCTTGACACCTTGCTATTTATAAGCTTAACGTCTATTAACCAGCGCATATACGTATAAGAGTACCACCGATCTACCTCGTTTCTATACACGAACAGTACCACCCTCTCATCGAGTGATCTAGCTGTTTTTCTATGTGTCTCGTTCTTTCTCACTGTTTAGATTACATATACGTACAATCGTGTATGTGAGTATTTACCATCTCACACGTACACACACACACACACACACACACAATTACGTATCGTAAAGTACATACGTATATGTATTATAAGATTTTATATAAATTTTTTATATCACTTTTCCTCTCATATTTTAACCTTCCTCTTTTCCCTTTAAAGTCATGTAGCCATTAAACTTGTCACCTGTGATACTCTGTGAAATACTGTTCGGTTCTAAATATGATTTATGATTGGTATAGGTATTAGAAATGTACGTAAGTATAATATCATGTACAGAACACAGAGTAATGTAGGTTTCCTAGTATATTATTAAATTGAAGAACAGTTGTAGGTATTATTCATTACGATTATGATTTTTTTATTATCCTCTTCGAGACTTTCGGAAAAAAATATTCCTTGGTGCTTCGAATGGTCTTTTTAAGAAATAGGATCGCGATTCTTTGGTTTTAGAGTTTGATTTTGCCTCGCTCATTGAATAAACTAAAAAAAAAGCATCGCTCTAGGCTGATTTTCGTGACCCATTATAACTTTTAGAATTGAAAAAAAAAAGTTTTTTTTAAAAAATCACTATTGCGGGTACGAAGAGTTAACTGGGGCTAAAAAGTCGAAACCCCCCAAAAGACACATCAAGGATCCCTACAGACGGGACGTAACTAATTTTGAATTCCTAGTTCACTTTGAAGGGAAGTTATGTGGCGAACAAACTGAAACAAATGAGAAAAACAGAACAAAAAACCACTTTTTTTGGGTCTTTGAGGGAGTGCAATAGAACTAAAGAGTTGGAAACCCAAAAGACACATTTAAAACCCTCTTCAAATGAACATACTTAATTTCAAGTCCCTAGCTTATTTTGGAGGGGAGTTATGTGAGGAAAAAACCTCAAACAATAAGAAAAGCCTAAGAAAAAACCACTTTTTTGAAGCTGTGAGGGAGTGTAATGGAGCTAAAAAGTCAGGACCCCCAAAAGGCATATCTAGGGCGCCAACTAAAGGTACATATCAAATTTCAACTTCCTAGCTTAAATTTTGTAGGAAAATAGGGAAGGAACAGCTCTTTTAAGGTCAAGAAGGGGGAAAATCTCAATATCTCCCCTCTAAATTGACTTAAAAGGTTGATTTTATGATATGTTAGACAACTTTTGATTTTATATCAATTGGCTCAAAAAAGTTGATTTTTGCGTTTTTGACTCTTCAGCACCCCTCCCCCCCCCCTCAAATTAGGGCATAACTTAATTTTGACGCAAGTTTATCCCCACTCATATGTGTCTAATCCGCCTTCAAACTGAGTCGATTGACCGAATTGGAGTAATTTTGGTTGGTATCGAACTATGATTTTAATGTTCGAAAAAATGAAATAAAATAAAGATGAATCTCCGACATGGCTAAAAATGGTCTTAGTGGTCTTCTAGGACCCCAAAACGGATTTCGTTGATATTCCCCCTTCCCCTCGTCCGCAGTTGGTCGATAGACTGCAATAGCCTGGTTTTCATTGATAATATAACATAAGAAATCAGGTTAAAAGCAAGGAGCGTCCTGCGATGATTTTTCTTAATCAGAAGCTGAGGTGCAAGTAGATAATGAAGTGAATAGCTGAAGCCTTTAAAAGCCCCATTAAGGATCCCTACTCAATCGATATATCAAATCGCAACCCTCTCAATTTAATTTGGAGTGGCGAATATGGGACTTATTGAACCTCTACTCAATACACATATAAATTTTCGACACCCTGCCTCAATGTGGAGGGAGGATGTGAAAAAACAAACTGAAAAAAAGAAATTGACCAACAAACTACGTTTTGGGGGCTGTGGGGGTGGGGTCGGAGGGGAGGGTGCAATAACGCTGAAAAATTAAATCTTTAAAAGTCACATCTTGTACACATACTTACTCTACACACCAAATTTGAGTATTCCAGCTCAATATGGTGGGAAGTTTTGCGAGGAACAAGCTCAAAATATAAGAAAACTCGCCCAACTAAACACTTTTATGGGGGGGGGGTAGCGTTAAAATGAAGCTGAATAATCGAAATTCTCCGAAAACACATTTATATTCTCCAATAAGTTTTTATACTAAGTTTCAACCCTTTAGCTCAATTTCTCAATTTGGAGGGGAAATAGGGAAGGAACAGTCTTTTTTCAAGGTCAAAAAGGAGAAAATCCCCTACATCTCCCCTCCTAATTGACCTAGGAGGCTGGTCTTTGGATATGTTAGATAACTTTGGATTTTCTGTCGATCATCTTAATAAGGAACAATTTTTTGCGATTTTTGGCTTCTCAGCACACCTTCCCTCAAAGAACATAATTGAATTCTGATTCAAGGTCATCTCCACTTTTACTAGTCTAATCCCTGTACAATCTGAACTGATCAGCCGAATTTGAACGATTTTGATCGGTGTGGAGTGGAGTGCATGGTTTCAATGTTCGTGGGAAAAAGTTAGAAATAAAAGCAGATATCTGATTTCGCCAAAAATATTCTTAATGGTCTTTTAGGTCCCTAGAACGGATTTTGTTGATCCGCCCTTACCTCACTCCCCCTAACTTGATAGACTGTATTAGATTGGTTTTCATTGACATTGTGGCATAGAAAATAAGGTTAACAAAAATTACCCAAAAAACTATTTTCTCGAAACTGAGGGGAGTTGCAGTGAGGCAGTGACCAACAAGAGGAAAAAAGTTTTCCAATGGAAATCAGTCCACCTTCACGTGATACATTTGGTTCAACTCCGAGCGATTTTTTCCCTCGATTTGCTCCTCTCTGTGTATTCTGTTCTTATACCTAGCCAAGAATTAGTTACTTGTCAAACCACACTATTATTTTGTTGAGTCAGTGCGAGGGTTACGCGGTACGCACGTACCAAGAGAGGACTCCAATAGCTTCCGGAATTCAATCTCGAAGATTTTTAGCATTTTGACGTCATAACGTCATCGATACGATGGCACGTTTGTTATTGAGAGATGCAGTCGAATACGACGAACGCGATAAATGACATTAAAACGTGTTCGCGTTAATGGAATTGGAAGCCCGCGTGAGTATGGTCACATAATGCATGAAATCGTCTCTCGTCTGGTATGGTTGGAAAATAAATAAAATAAACGGCGAAGAGGGTCGTTAAGGAAGCTGATTCAATTTCTGAGAATTTTACCGAATCATCTACGTCGAAAACATCACAACTTATTGGCAAGTGGTGTGTATGGAATGGATCAGATCAGTATGAGCTGATTGTATCGTTTCGTAACAAACGTAACCAATTTGGTTAATTTTTTGGATTTGGAAAAGAGGAGGGCCCCATATGCTGGAACCACCGAGACATACGTCTCAAAACCATTTCCCATCGATGTGGGATATCAAAAATGGGATATCCGCCGACTTTGAGCTTTCTACTTCGATGCGTGAGCTTTGTGTGTATTTTAAAATCATTTACTGGAAAATTTTCTGCCATAAAATATGGATTTGAGCTCAGAATTTACAAATTTTGGAAAATTGTGCTTCAATCGATCAAATAGGTCACCAATATGGGTAATTCGAGATTTTAGATACTGATGTTCGTACGTACCATTTTTATAAACTGTTCTCCAGCACTGGAAAAGGTCAAAATTTTCCCGAAGGCTACAAAACGTCTCAAAACCACTTTCAATCGATTTGGGAGCTCGAAAATAGAGTATATACCAAATTTCAGCTTTTTTCGTTGATTAGATGAAATTTTCATGATAACGATGAGATAATTTTAAAATTTGAAAAATTCGTCAAAAATCGAAAAATGCATTTCAGGACTTGAAATTTTGGAAATGGTGTTCTGTTAATATGTACTTTCAATTTATTCGTGTATTGACTCGAAATTTTACTTCGAGTTGGGATACCTGCCTTATTAATTATGAAAAAAATTATGAAAAACGTGTTTTTTTTGGTTTTGATTTTTTTTCGACCATGTTGCTACTGCTACTCAATTTCTGAACCCCAAAAAAATATATTTCCGCCCATGAGCCCCTCCCCCCGCCAAAAATTTTTTTTATTCTGTTTCAAAAATTTCAACATGAACAAAAATTGCAAAAATGCTAACCGAAAATTTCCAAAAAAAATCTCATTCATAGTACTCAGCAAGATATACAATTTGTGAAAATTTCAAAAGTTTTTACCTTCCGTTTCCAGAGGTATCACTTGTTAAAATTTCGACATGGGGGGGGTAATTCCGGAAGGGGTGGGTGTAGGGGATCGAAAATTTTTTGAGGATGTTTTTAGACCATAACTAACATTTTGGCTCAAGTTTGATCGATTTTGGTGGGGGGCCGTTTTTGACCCTTATTAAGAAAGGCTCTTAATGGTGAATTTTTTTTATCCCAAATTTTGTTGGATTTTTTTTCTTTTCCACTTTATTCCCCAAATCAATTTAAATAATGCTCAGTGATCGATGAAACCAGTTTTGGAAAATTTTTCAGTTTTGATTATGCGATTATAGTCCAGTCGATAGGGGATTTGACCCGGCGAAAAATGCAACAAAAGGTTTTTTTGCTGAAAATGGTTCAGGACCACGTCCTGAACAACATATAAAAAC
>FIZR01016368.1:0-23079 GCA_900060175.1 Ferrisia virgata
AAATCCGAACCATCCTCGGTCCCAATTAGTTCGGATTATCGACTTCCTACTGTATAACAAACTAAGGCTATTACAGTCTATCAACCTACAGCGGATGAGATTGGGGCGATATCAACAAAATCCGTTTTGGGTTCCTAGAAACCATTACGACCATTTTTGGCTATGTCAGATATTTATTTTTATTTTTTCCCCAGAAGACTAAAATCATTCACTCGGCTCAACACTGACCAAAATCACTCCAATTCGGTTAATCGGCATAGTTTGACTACAGATTAAATATACATGAGTGGGGACAACCGTGGGCCAAAATTCAGTTGGGCCCAAATTTGAGGGCGGGGGTGCTGAGAGGTTAAAACCGCAAAAATTGTACCTTCTCGAGCTAATCGATACAAAACCCAAAATTGTACAACTTAAACAAAAATCAGCCTCTAAGGTCAACTAGGAAGGGAGATATGGGTATTTCTCCACTTTTTAGCCTTAAAAAAAGGGATTCTCCGCCCCTATCTCCCCTAAAAAATGAGCTAAGAAATTGAAATTCCGCATACATACTTGGTACGAGCCACAAAAGTGCGATATTAGGGTTTCGATTTTAAGGGTCCATTGCACCCCTTTACAGCCTCGAAAATATAGTTTTTTGGTCAGTTTTTCTTATTTTTTAAGATTGTTCTTCGCATAACTCCCCTCCACATTGAGCTGGGAAGTTGAAATTCGGCGTGTACCTCTATTTGGGGTGCTAAATGTGCATTTCGGAATTTCTCAACTTTTTAGCTTCATCGTACCCATTCGCAGTCCAAAAAATGTAGTTTTTAGTCGGTTTTACTTATTTTTTGAGCTTGTTCCTCCCATAACTACCCTCCAAATTGAGCTGGGAAGTTGAAATTTGGAATATAGATTTCGTATAGGTCCTACATGTGCCGAGTTGTATCATTCTTTTGTCTCTGAGGAGATCAGATCCCTCTACCCCAATCTCCTTCTATTTCAAGATGTCAAGTTGAGAGATATTATTGATGGTTTAGAAAAAGAGTCTGAAGTAACATTTCTAGAAAGTACTTGGGTTTTTGATACCATTAGAAATTAGGGCCGAAGCAAAGGGGTGGAGGGGGGAGAGTACGCGTTAGGAAAATTTGAAAATTTGGTAAATTATAAAGAATATTGGGAAAGATACGTTAAGATACAAATTTTTGAGTTTTTTGTTTATATTTTCTAACTCCTCTCCCTTCCGCTAGGGCTATATTTTTGTTATAAATCTTTCGAAGATTAATTCCATTAAATCTCTTCTTTCCTAGAAGATAGAGGTTATTACTGAACTCAAAATACTTGTGAAAGCTAAACCCCCTTTTTCTTCATAAAACCTCGAAATATGCTATTTTTGATGGTTAAAAACCCTATTTTTTCAAAATTTCGTTCTCGCTCTGCTCAGGCATGCGCACAAGTCACTTCAATTATATAACTAAGAATAAATTTGCTAATCTCCTACCCCAGTAGACATTCCAGGCTACTTCGATTTATTTGTTTTTTCAAACATGGGTGAAAAAATTGCCAGAAATTGCCAGAAATTGAAGATTTAGTTGGAAAAATGCACTCGTCCATACGGAAAAATAAGTCTATTCACCCCCTGCCCCATCAAGTTGTTCGCTACAGCCCCGTTAGAAATTTGTAAGATAAAGAACATAGAAGAGGAGCCAGCGTAGAGAAGTTTGCACCCCCCCCCGATCTTCTGGGACAATTTTTTCTTGAAAAGGGTTGTCCTTGAGGACATTTTTAGCCATTGCCTTTAAAAGAAACTGACCCCAGTTACAAAATGGAGGTCATTTTGAGTGACACTTTCCTCCAAAATCAATATTTTTCCTTCTAACTCCGAAGCTATAGAACTGAAGATGAAATTTGTAAAGACAAAAAATATGGAAAATTTTTGATTCCCAAGTTGAACCCAACAGAGGTGATGTTCGCGGGATACATAAATACGAATTGGTGCATAATGCTTAAAAAATGAGTAAAAATCAAAACGACTTGCGACAAAATATAAATATATATGATTAAAAATGCTAAAAATCTCAATCTCGTTCGACTTCACGCGGGTCTATCTCGCGAACGCTACCTTTCCCAGGTTCAACGTGAGGACAAAAATTGTTTCAAATTTTATGTAGAATATTTTTTATTCTTATAAATTTTGTCTTTGGTTGCGTGGTTTCGGAGTTATAAGGTAAATTGTGAATTTTGGGGCAGGAAGGTCAATCAAAATGGCAGCAATTTTGTAACCAGGGCCAGTTTTTCTCAGGACAATGGCTAAAAATTGTTACCTAGGTCCGCCTTTTCAAGAAAAAAATTATATCGGTGGATCAGCGGGAGAGACGGGGAGTGGTGCAAACTTCTACATTGGTTCTGCAACTATATTGTTCTCGTATTATTCTTATTTCTAATGATAACGAAACCAAAGCACTTTCTTGGTTCACCTACAAGCATGGCATCTTGAAATGGTGGTGATGGGAAGGGGGAAGGGTATGATCACCTCAAAGACAAGAGGGTAGTAAAATATTAATCGTACAAAATACATAAATTCACAAACAAAATTCAGAAAGAAAAACGTTTTTAGAACAATTCAAATTTTTGTCTCTTTAAAAATTTTACACAACGTTGTAATTTCTGAAAAAAAAAAAAAAAAAAAAAAAAAAATTGTCAAAAAAGAATGACCAACGTTCAATGTTATAAAACCCTTTAATTTTATGGAGTCGTATCTAGTAACATTTATAAGCACACAGCTACATTGGTACGAATATCAGTACAAAAGGGAATCGACGATAATGGTCTTACAGCCAACAACGCCCTCTAAATATTTGATGAAATTCGACGTAGTCTGCACGTCGACTGGTAGATTTCGCTCCAGACGGTAAGGCTCGCCCTCCTGTACAAGTTTTCCCCTTCGTAGTAATATTATGGCTATAGATGGCGATACGATCTTTATAGCATATTTAACTTGTTGCGGTTATCAACGATGGAAGCTGTTATTGCTTATCACACATGTGTATTCACGTTTGAACGTGCGCTGGTTGGTATCTGGAAGGTGTTGAAAATAATGATGTACTATATACCTAGACCTACCTATACAGTGGCTTCCATTTGGGTGGTTTTTGTGGTAGCCACGAATCGATTGAAAGAATATTAATTCGACGGTGGTTTATCTATCGTTTCGTATCAACGAACTTAGGTACGTACGTACATGAAGTCGTAAAAACTATTTTTACGTTCGTATAAAATGTAAATAATTTAACGCTAAATAAGCAGCATTAGAAAAAAAAAAAAAAGAAAGAAAAATACCTCTCATATTTCACACGTTTGGTATAGAAAATTCATACATGTACGTATACGTACGTATATTTAGTTACTACATGCAAAAGCACAGACACACTATACGCAGACCTTATAGCCGGAAAATAGTTAAAAACATTTTCATTACCAGGGCGTTAATAATTCATCGAGATACTTCTAAACGAGTAATAAACGTTAAATTATCGCCAAACAACGTGAGAAAATATCGGTAAACGATTTACAATCACGCCAACCGAGGACAAAATATGTGACTAGGAAAGTTACCCGCGCGAGCATTACGATGTCAAGAAGGGCTGCGTGGGGGTCGATGTAGTATCTGTTGTCGAAAGTAATTTAGGCCAACTCGCTAGCTTGAATGAAACAATAACTGCTTCCTTTCGTGATACAGGGTGGTTTCCCGAAAAATAATGAATGTTTATCGGCATATCCATGTATACCTTTACAATATACGTATACGTACGATGTACATATATCTATTCTAGCTACCTACAAGCATCCCCCTCAATATGTCCTTCTCAAAGGGGTTTACACGGTGCACGTTCCAAGAAGCTATCGTCTGCGTACAATACACCGAGCGAGAGCCACCTTTGTAGCGATTTTTCTTCTATACACTGTCTTTGTGGAGGAAAAAGTTTGATATTTTTAGCATTATTTTGGCGGTCGTTTCGTGCCACGAGTATTTAGTGTATCTGAAATTTTGGCGTCTTTAATCTTTCATTTTTCGAACGTTATAGAAAATTTTTCCCTGGTTTTTACACGTACATACATACCTACAATATCGATTGATAAATTGCAGTAATTTTTTTTCACGTATTCAGTCTAGCTCTCGAATATTTTTTACAATTTTTTCAGCTCGATGCCCTTCGCTTGAAATGAGTTTGCTTTCAGGCAATATTTAATCAATTATTTAGGTGTTTTTGGTTCGTAATTTTTTCAATGGTCACGATGAAATATGATCAAACTTACTGATGATGAATTTTTCTCTATTTAAATTAAATAAATGATTCCTTCTCCCCTCCTCTCCCTCATTGACAACATTCACTTTCATATTATGGTGTTGGGATCATCGTATCAGAATTGAACAGCTCACATTACTATCTGTTTTGGAAAATTTTTTCACCTTTCACTCAGTCTACCAAATCTAGACACCCTTCGTTTATCTTGACCTCCATTTTCACACATTTTTCAAATAATGTTTGAGATTGAACCGTGAACCTCTCCTCTCCTCTCCTCTCAGATTCAAGATCGTAACCAGTGGACAGGTCGGAGAAGGCAAATCTCTCCTGGAAATCGTCTGGTCTTCGCAGACAGCCAAAAATTAAAAAATCTAAAATTTTACATTTCAATTCCATTATAGGCTTTGTACTGCTGGATAAATTGAAACCAAAATTTTTCAAATTTTTGCCACCCTTGTGACTCACTTGACTTAATTTGTTGGCCCTCCCCCTAAAATTGTTGTTTTTTCTTTGGCTTTCTGTAGTCATAATTTTCTGATTACATCTCCTCTGCTCAGACTTGAACAAATATTCTATTGATTCACGTGACATGAAAGAAAACGTACGTAGCAATGGCAAACCTAAAGAGGGGGGGGGGTTAAAATTTCCAAGTTTTTTACATTTGTGACCCTCCAGGAGAAAATCCATCAATCGTGCAAAATGCAAATTTTTCAGGAAAGCCAACGAAAGCGCTGGAAAGTCATCGTAGAACACTTGCAGAACCTCACTTCAAATGAAAAAATAAGGTACTTGGCGACCCTTTAGATGGATGGGAGTAGATTGGGCTGAAAGAGGATATGTTCAAGGACCCAAAAGTCAAAAAACGAAAATCGATTTTTGGCACGACTGTTGGTTTTTTTCCTGGAGGGTCACATTTACGCTAAATTTAATACCCAAATTGTTGAAAACCCATCACTTTTTTAATAAGACTTCGAAATTTGGAAACCCAAAACTCCGAGGAATGCACTTTTTATGGCATAAAAATACTATTTTTTTTTTCACAATTTGGGTTTCAAATTTAGTCCTTCCGTTGAAAACTTTCTGGGCGCGTCTATCACACATAAAATTCGTTTTACGATCGTATAGAAATGTATTCCGACTATTTATGGCGATACTTGGTACATATATTACTTCTCCTTCTCCTCGATCCCCTTCTTCTCCGCGCCTTCACCAGCCACCCACGGTTGAAAATTATTTATTCAGCTCAAGTCGGTGCATTGGAAAAAATCGCCCAAACTTGGGTACTTCGTCTCGAAATTTGGCCCAGCTAAAATTTTCAATAGGAAAAATGGAGGTAGAGAGATTGTAAAAATTGGAAATTTTCAACCAAGCGATAAGGGTCCAAAAATCAGCTATATAGATCGATATCAAGATTCTACATGAAATTGTTCAGTTTTCTGGCCTTAGTTTTTCCATCGAATCTATGGTAAATGAGGGAGGAGGGAAGGGGGGGGGGGTGATAATATTAAAAAAATCCTTTTTGACACCTTAAGAGAGCATCCAGATAATTTTAAAGCAAGTCAAGTTTTTGTTTTCATGTTGATATACCCCCCTCCCCCTCAACACTAAAATTATTCGGATCGCTTTATATCGACCAAAACTGCTAAAATTCCGACAATCGACTCACATTAACAACGTATTTAGTGCACATGAGTGGGGATGATTTGATTTTGAATTAAAATTTAATCATGTCCAAATTTGAAGGGGAGAGGAGGGTAGTGTCAAAGTCCAAAAATTACAAAAATTGTTCGAATTTCCGCGAAACAATATGCAATAAAAAGTTACCGAATACATTGAATATTAGCGTTTTAAGTCGAATGGGGAGGGGGGAGGGGGAGGAGATCGGAGCCCATTTGAACTTGAAAAAAACTGCAGACCGAAATTTGGCATGTAGATTTAGTAGGTGCTCCAGTCATGTTTTTGTGTGTTTTTATTTTTCAGTAACAATTCACCTCCTTGGAGTCCCCAAAATGTGATTTTTTGATTAGGTTAGGTTTGGTTTTCAGAAATCTTCAAACTTATTTCACACTTATACCCCCGTCCAAAATGAAGTAGGTGGTTGAAATTTGTCATATAATTCAGTAAGGATCCTAGACGTATCTTTCAATCCTATTGCACCTCCCAATGGACCCGAATATGTTATTTTTTGATTAGGTGAGGGTTTAATTTCATCATTTTTCAAGTTTGCTCCACGTTACCTCTCCAAATTGACAATAATTTTGCCCTAGTAAAAGAAAAATTCTAATATTTGTAGAGCTAAGTAATTTTACAATGACGAAAAGTCAATTTTTTAGAATTGAAATTCTCGAAATTATTGGGATGGGGAGGGGGGCAAAAATACCAAGTTCCAAATTGCCTAAAAATGAGTTAAACACGTCACTAGACTAAGTATTACACGCCACATTAAATGGCTAAGAAAGATTTTTCCCAACTTAACTTCATCACTGTAAAAAGGGTCTACAAAAATAGCATCAGGGGGCAAAAGTGCTGGACGTTTTTATACGAATAATAAATAACCCCCAAAAAATTACCTTGGAGTCAAAAGTAACATGTCCCAACATGTATTGTGGTCCCAACCATCCTCCTTCCTGCACCGAAGGGGGGGGGAGAGGGGTTGATGTTCTGAACCTACGATACACCATTTCAGAAAATTTCAGGCAAAAATAAAGCATGTATATGGCATTTTCTAAAAAATTAGGTTCTTGAAACTTGGTACTTTTGCACTTAGACCCTTCATTTACTCATTTCAATAATAAACATAGATTTAAAATCGAAGAATAACTCAACGAAAAAGTCATAAGTCGACCGAGAAATGGTAAAGTGGTCATTTTCAAATTTTAGAAATTTAGGATTCTTCTGCACGAAGCAGCTTCACTTTCTCGTGAGGGAATGATTTGAATATTCTTTTTTTTTCGATAAGTATCGTAAAACGTGTACCCTTTATCTCCCCCTCGTCACCTAAAATTGTTGTACCAGGAACATTCAAAACACAAAACTCAATTTGATTACATTTCAGGGAAGCGTTTACTCGCTGCAGGAATATTCCTTGGAGTCAAAATCACCATTACATTTACGATGATATATTTAAATAAATTTTTTTTTGTAGTTCTCAGCAGGGCTACATCCTCATTTTGTAAATTTTGCGAAACAATTCTCAGCGATCAACGAACTGTCTTTTTCTGTCCATTAGTCTACTTCAACTCTTCCCTCCCTCCGTTTCATCAACCTTCGGAGATACCCAACTCGAGCTTATTTTTTCGCAACAAACTAATACTCTGGCGCAACGAGTACACCGAACACACAGACAACTTAGTTAGACGTCTATTTAAAGCCATTTATCGGCTCTCGGTACCGTTGCCCGTCGTTGGTGGCGATGGCGAAGCCAATGCTCGGTGCGGGTGTTTTGAAACGGCGAAAATTTCTCGATTCAAATGAAATAACATACAAAAGGTCGGCCTTGGCAACAACCCCGCATTTCCGTACACAATACACTACCAATTGTCAGACCACCCTTTTGTTCGGTATGAAACAACGTAATAGACAAAACCCATTGCACGAGGTTGTTTTTTTTTCTCACAACTTTTTCCATACCGTACACCTTTAAAAACCACGCGGCAAGTTTTTAGACCTACTTTTTAACAACTTCCATTCCAACAATAAAATCCATCGCATCGCTTAGTAGCGAGCTATATAGGTAGATGCTCGGTCCGCGTCGCGTCGTCATCATCATCATCGTCGTCGTCGTCGTCTAACCGAGCGAAAAAAAACTTCCCGTATAGATTTTTTTTTTTTTTTCCAACTTTGCCCAACTATATATATCTACGTACTACGTACATATAGTGCAAATATCGCGGGACCCTTTCTCGATGGTTGGTTTGGTCCGCGATAGCGATACAGGCGAGTGAATTATTCAAATCGATCACAACCTCAGAGCTGTTGCCAAATTCTCGCAAACCATGAATTACAATTACCGACAGACATTCGCTATGGACGTGTCTTTGCATGTAAATGTACCCGCAGATCGGGTGGTGCTTTTTTTTTTTTTTTTTTTTTTTTTTTTTTTTTTACTTTTCGTTCCTTTACATTCATTCGTATTTGTTTGTAGAGGTACCAACATATGTAATGTCGCTCGGCATTATTAAGCTCGTAAATAAACCTTAGCGTAGGATTGATTAAAAGGTAAATCTACGTATACGTGCGAAATCAGCCAACAGCGCGGGAGGGGACCAGGGACCAGGATGTGAAAAATTACTTCTACACTACGTTGTATAAATTATTCAAAAAAAAAACAAAATGTAACTTTTCACTCGTCCACTGTGGGTTTAACTAGGCTAGGGATGCTGACACATGAGTTTTTTCATTTCGGCTTCCAAAAAAGAGAGAAATTTTCCAAGAACCAGGCACGTTTCTTGTGTGTGTATGTGTTTTTTTCCATGGTAGTACTCTCCCCTACTCTTTTTACACAGTTGGAACAAACCCGGCTGGACTTTACGTCTCCGATGTAATGTTTTATTCTAAATTAAGGGGTTGGTAAAATATTTTCGAGTCTGGCTTAAAAAAAAAGGGTGTTCCCGGATAAGATTGGCAAAATGTCATACATCTTATTAGAATTTTCAAAATTTTTACGAAAAATCATTAGGTATTTCGGAAAAAATTTCCCCACCTCACTCCACCCCTCCCCCTTCGTTCAGAAAATCAAAAAAGTTCTCTATTCGTTCGTATTTGAGGAAAAAATCATGATTTTCATTCAAATGTTTTCAAAATTTTCCACCTCTTCAGGGGTGTGTAGAAATTGACGAAAGAAAATTTCAAATTTCTGCAAATACTGACCCTAGAGGGAGAGGGGAGGGGCACGCATAAATTTTTTTCGCTCAATTATGCGTTTCGGTAAGTATAATTTTTAGAAATTTTTTTTATTTTTTTTTTTTATTTTTGGGCTGCTTTTAAAAACTTAAAAAATCCTCGAAAGTGCGTTTTACCCAGAAATAATGGCTAATACGCTGAAAATGCATAGAAGTAAAGTTGTTCAGCGTAAAATTTTATACCAAATTTCGTCATTAAAATTTTACTTGAGGAGTAGAATTTAACAATTGTGGGCAAGGGCATATGCGGGGTAAAGGGTCAAAATGCGAAGAAGAGGTTTGAACAAAAAATAAATGCCGGATTCGGATTCAGCGTGTCTCAATTAGTAGAAAATCCCTCCTTTCATAATTTTTTGACCCGAATTCAACTTAAAGAAAAAATTGCAATTTTATTCAAAAAAATCCATTTTAAACAGGGCAGCAACTTCCCATATTAATACCAAATAACAATTTATCGTGAAAGAGTTCTGAAATTCCGTCGATATAAAATCGTAGCAAATTCGCAACGAACTTTCGTGACCTTGTTTTGGGGCCCAAGGGCACCCCTACCACAAATTCGGGGCAATACCAAGGTTGGTGATGTTGACGGCGTTTTCGCATAAATCGAACCCCCTAACACGATAATGAAGTCAGGCTCATTATTTGATCTCAATTAACATCTTATTTTGGGCAATGTTGAAAGTGTAAAAATTTGGTGTGGGAGCTATAATTGTTGTTTGGTATTAATAAGGGAAATTGTGGCTTCATTAAAAAATTGACTTTTTTGAACAAAATTGCGATTTTTTTCATACGATACGTTGAAAAAGGGTCAGGAAATTAGGAAAGGAATGCTTTTCGATTAATTTAGACACGCTGAATACGAATCCGGCGTTTATTTTTTGTTCAAACCTTTCGTTCAAATTCTGACCCTTTACCCCCCATGAACCCATGCACACAGATCTGTAACATGTTCCCATAACAAAATTTTAATATCGAAATCTGATGCAAAATTTTACGCTGAACAACTTTACTTCTATTCATTTTTAGCGTATTGGCCATTATTTCTGAGAAAAACGCATTTTTGAGCATTTTGAGCATTTTTCAAGCCTTTTTTTTTTATGTAGTGCTTCAACAACTTGGTTTTATACACTCCTTACGTAAGAGCGAAGGTCAGCGAATCAGATTGAATTTCTGAGGCTTAGTTTTTTTTATTAGAGAAGTGAATTTGTTAATTTCATTTGGGTTATCCGGAATTTGAGGGGGGGGGAGGCCTGGTTGAATTTTGAGTTCTGTTCGAATGTTATGTGAAGCTGGGCATTGGAATAGTAAATGTTGAGCAGTAAGAGTGATGGAGTTGCAGTATTGAAAGGTGGGGGGGGGGCAGATTTTTGATAGAGATAGGTGTGAGTTAGTTTTTGAGAATGGCCCAAACCTCAAAAAAAAATTCTAAAAATTATACTTGCCAAACCGCATAATTTAGAGAAAAAAATTTTATGTACCCACTCCCTCCCCCCTCCCCCAGGTTCAGTAGCTGCAGCAAGTTGAAGTTTTCTTTTGTCAATTTCTACACCCTCGCCCCCCTCCAAGAATTAAAAATTTTGGAAAAATTCAAGTCGATAGACCCATTATTTCCCGAAATATCGGCATTAAAATCATGATTTTTCCTCAAATACGAGTGAATACAGATTTTTTCCCCCCCAAAAAAGGTCGTTTTTCGATATTTTGAGAAAGGGAGGTTAGTGAAGGGGGTAATTTTTTTAAGACTTACAATTTTACCAAACATTTTTCAAGAAAGTAATCCAATATATGCGTAAAAATGCACATTTCGAATACCTATTTTTGATATTGAAAAAAACTCCACTCTACTCCTCTTTCCTCTGGTTAGAAAAAAAATCAATACACGAATAAGCGAACATAGATATTTCACAGCTACCGAACGGCGAACCGAGGGCAATTTTGATACCTCCTATATACTGTATGTATATATATTTTTGACTTATTACACGAGACGCAGTCTAACAGACCCAACACACATATACATACACATTTTAGGTATCTATTTGTACGCGGATTTTACTTGCTCGACACATATGTTGCCTATATACGCTTGCTTTCTGCTACATGCTCAATTGGCCATTATAGCGAAAAAAAAAAAAAAAAGGAAGAAAAAAAAAGGCAGGCCATCTCCCTTATTAATTAATAAATACCCGTTGGCCATTAAAAACGACAACATTTGTAGTAAATTTATTTATTTTCCAAATATTGAGTGACCGAAACGTTTTACGAATTATAAATGCGTCGTCGTCGTCGTGCTCGTCGTGCAGTTTTCAGAACTTTTCTCCATGTAAAAGCTACAATATGCCTTATTGGTTCACAATTGGCCGACCTTAAATTACGTTTCAGGGTTAATGGCGAATCTAAATCGTGCCTATACAATTTTACGATCCTCCGCTGCAAACGTGAAAATTTTATTTAATTTTCAAAATTTCATTTTACCATGCGAAAAAATTATATGAGTACGAGTGTTTTTTCTTTAGCACTTGTTTGCCTCGTACGTATATTGCATTTCTCCTATATCGATATACAACAATGTGGTTCTTTGTTTATGAAATTCTGCATTATGGAATAAAATATGCCCATCTTATGTTCGTTGAGTATGCACGCACATAAAAGTAGTGAAAATATACTATTTTTTAATGTACTGTTTGGGTTCAACTTTTTTATTTTTTTAAGCGTAATGATGTAATTTTAATTTGTACAGTAAAGGTAAATAATTTTCTTCACTATTCACTTTGTTCACATCCTTCAAGATTTTTCACCCGAAGTCAAAATTCAGATGGCTTAAAGATATACGTGCGGACAAGTCCACTAGGGTACTTGAAATTTTCCGGGGTCTTTTTTCAAGTTCAAGGCTCTTCTCGTAGTTTGAATATTAATCAAATGATACTCAAGTACACAATAATTTGTCTAGATCAAAAGTTAGGCCTCTAAGGTAATCAGATACCTGGTATATTTTCCAACTCCTTCTTTCCTTTTTTTTTATCGTTGCCGAATGTTGTTTCAAAATGAGAAAACTCGTGCCACCCTCTCCCCGCTTCCAATTTCCAAAATTAAGAAACACCCTGAAACATTGATTATTCGATTATTTGTTTTGAAATTCGAAATGACGCCCAATAAATCTGAAGAAAATCTGGGGTCTTTTCATGATCTTTCACTCCCGCAGTTCCCCTTTCCCTTCCACAAATATTTTAAAATTTTGAAAAATTCTACGAAACTACAAAAAAAAATAAATAATTTTATTTGGTTATTTCAACATTCGACCAAAGAAAACAATTTTAAACGAATTTTCATCATTTTCAGGGAACCACAAGAATCACTATTTTTTCAAATTTTTGAATTGTTTGGAAACAGAAGAAAAAACACATTTTTGGAGAAATCTCACTTCAGACGCAAAGATCATTTCGACCAATTTGTAGCTTCATTCGGCTATTCTAAAAGTCTTATCATCAATTTAGCCTAAAATGTAATTTTTCATAATTTGTAACCATCCTGTAAAATATTATGAAGAGAGAAAACACTTGCATTAATTAGGCTCAAAAAATTGAAAATAATAAAATCACAACACGTTCATTCAATTTGATTTCTTTTGTTTTAGGTAAAAAAATAATAATTTTTTTCTTATAATTAAGGAAACGAAAAAAATTCTTCAAAAAATACTACCAAATTTTGATGATTCTCTTAAATAAAAATATTCATGTTAAGCAAAGCCATTTGAATTAAAAAAAAATCAATTTCAAAATTTTATAAACACTTTTAAAAATTTCATAAGAACTGTTTCAAAGTTAAAAAATTTTTTTTTAACATTTAAAAATTTCAAAAAAACATCTGAAAGGAGAAATTAATAGGGTCAATTTTTAGGCTTAAAATTTTTTATGCATTCAGTAAACGTCATTTCGCAACTTTTTTTGTGCATAATTCTCAAATTACAAAAAAAAAATAATAATTAAATACAAAAATAAAATGCTCCAAAGTAGGGGTACTAGGATGAAACAAATGTTGCTATTTTTGGAGATCTGTAAAAGGGGGGGGGTCGCAACAGTTGTGAAATCATTTGAAAATGATGTAAAAATTTCCCTCTTCCAGCTCATTTTTTTCATCATGTAAAACTAACTCAAAGTTTACTAATTTTCCAAAATTCAAACAAAATTCGAAAAAAATGTTTTTGAGTTTATTTTTTTTTTAATGAAATTATTACACATTTTTATATTCAAAATTATCATTATTGACAAATTTTCACCATTTAACCTTTTTTCAAGGAGTTTTTAAAAATGTCACTTTTTACGTTTTTTTTTGCCAATTTTTGAAAAACTACACAGGAAATTTTTTATTAAAAATGTCCTCCGGAATGATTAAGCGCAATATTTCAATTTTTATCGCTCATGGGTGATTTTTTCAAAAAGTGCTTATAAAAATAGCTTTTTTTCGTTTTTTTTTTAAATTTTTTTAGCATCATTAAAAATTTTTTTTTTAGTAAATTGATAGTGAAATGGGCTAGTTACGTTTTTCTTTGTTTATTCAAGGTCAATTTTCATGGCTTTTACTCACTTCAAGGGTACTCAATAGGTGGCCCAACGTACAAAAATACGGTATATAAATTGTTCAAAAAAAAAAAAAAAAAATAATGAAAATTAAAAATACACTTGAAATATTTCCCTTTTGAAGAAATTTTGCTCAGAAACGTTTTTTTTTTAATTTTTAACAAATTTATTCTAAAATTGTGAAAAATAATTATTTTTGAGTATTCTTAGAAAATTGGCTACAAGAGGTAAAATTTCAATATTGCCTTTAATCGTTTTAAATCGATATCCCACACCTATTTGGGGCGGGGGAAAGTGTGTTTCAAAAAGAAATTTTCTTCGTAGTTTTTCAAAAAATCGCAAAAAAACACTAAACAGGGTTATTTAAAAAAAAAAACTTGGAAAAAAAGACAAATAGTGAAAATTTGCCAACAATAGTAAGTTCGGTTATAAATATGCAAAATAATTCTATTTTTAGAAAAAAATTTCAAAAATAAATTAATTTTTCAATTTTGAAAAATTATGAAACTTTGAGTCAGTTTTACAAATTTGAAAAATTGCGTTAGAAGGGTAAAATTTTTACCACCCTCACTGTTGTAATTGACATATTTCTAAAAAAAAAAAAATTGTCTCAACCTAATGCGTACCCTTTGGCGGTCTCAAATTTTCGATTTTTCATCCCATGACAACTCTAATAAGTAAATCTTGAGGGGTATAAGTTTTACGATTGTCCTCAACTTTCAAAAGCCATTTCAGTCAACAAAAAAAGCAGAATAAAATATATTCCAATCTATGGCCAGTATTCAACTTTACACTCGAATTATTATTACCTTCGAATTACGAGATATGCCACTGTCTACATTTTAATAAAATTCCTCACAGTGAAGTTGGATTCGGAGGAAGTGGGAAAAACCGATCCATGGAGCCGGGTAGATCCCTTAAAAATGCTCATTAACGTTAACAAAACGAAGTAGTAGAATAAGTATAATTTTTTAGATCTCAAACCTTGACCCTAATTAGTACACAAAATTGTAGTAATTTTTTTGACCTTTTCAAAAAGTCTTCCACATCATATTATGTATAAGCTACCTTTGAATAATACTGAAATTATCTACCTAAATAAATTCCTTTCAGCTGACTCAGTCCAAGCAGATAAGGTTTTATCGACGACACAATTGAAATAATATTTTTCAACAAATAAAAGAACAAATCCGATAACGCAATCTGCACCGGTAACGTGTAATAAATCTACCTATATATCGTCTCATTGAGTAAGTAAGTATTATAGCCTATCTGTATACGTGACTAAAACATTCGTATTTATATTTTCATAGTATACCTACAAATCTATTATACCTTACCTCTTACGCATTGAAAATACAGATACACCGAAAAAAGCGGAGCAGTAGAGGCGCAAAAAAAAAAACAAAACTGCAATGATAATGCAATCCAGATCAAAGAAGACCATTAAACAATGATCAATTAATCCGACAATACCGATCGACACGCAATAATGATTTTTATTTCTCGGAATCGTTTACTTAATTTGATTACTTTCATTTCGATGTCAGGTTATCGAGCGTAGGTCAACAAAAAACACACATATACCTTACTACGAGTAATCATTTATGTAAGTTATACATGTACCTATATGTACGTAAAAACATATTATGTACTTTCAGCATCGAAGAATGAAGAAATCTCGCAATCATATCAATTAGGTAGTCTATAACTCGATAAAACCTCGCATAATGATTTATATTAATAAACGATCATTTTTTTTTTCACTTCACCTCTTTCTTTTTTTTTTTTTTTTGTAGCGTTATTCGGTGCATAATAAAACTTCCACTTATAATAATAAGAAGACCTAGGCTAATAAACGTGTACTAATATGTAGGTACTTAGGTAGGTATAGGTATAGGTACTAAGGTACTCACTGTTCCAATAATACGAGTATATAATACCACGAACGTGCGCATAAATTCTTACCTGAAACAGCAAAAAAAAAAAAGAAACATTGTAAGAAAGATTTATAGACCGAAAAAAATCAAAAAATCTACAACTCTTCAGTTCATTTCAAGGTTTCGCTATTCATCCATTCAATGGAGGTTTTTTTCTCCTCTATCGGTACGTGTTACGTTATGTGTCTTCTCGAGGGAGTTGAAAGAATAGCGAAGATGGCAAAAAAAAAAAATCCTTTGAAATAACGGTACAGTCGCGTTATTTCCTTCAATATTACGAAATGCGATTTTTTTTTTTTACTCGTCACCAGGGTCCAGGTAAAATGTGTGAAAATGCAAGTATATGTTTTAGTATTACACGAATAGTGCTCGTAGAAAGAATCCGGTCATCGTGTATCGTGTATGTAGTAAGCTCGGTTTATTTATTTAGTTTTAAAATTATGTATTAATAACGGTCGTAAATTTTATTTACATAAAATCGCGTTCATTCGGAAAAATTTTTTTATTTAACGATTTCACCTTCACTTTGACAAAAGTGGGTAAGTTGTTCGAGTTATTGCGAAAAAAAAAAAAAAATCCAATCCATATATCAGAGAATATATTTGTCTAGAGGAATCGTACTCGTATAAATGTGTATGTAGAGGAACGTGCACGCTATATAAATGTTATTCGTACCCGGTAAACGGGTACGAAACATTTAAAAATTAATGAAAGATAATGGGAGGTCCGTGGTATCAGTACATTGTCATCATTACTACCGCATACTGTGCCAGTATAACATTTTGGAATCTGGTATATTTTATATTATTTATATAATGTTTTGGTTATTATCCTCCAACGCTTCTACAACCATCATGAAGTACAGTATCGTATTCCAGTAGGTGAATATTTATATCGTTAGTCTGTATCGTATTGGTCTGGCTGAAGTTAGCTCTGGGTATCTATCTATGGATAATTATCGAAGGTTTTGCGAAACTTGTTGACATCCTGGTAGGCTTTTAAATTGTATAGCTAACTGGCTAAGCTACGTGAAGATGAGATAGTGAAATATCAGATACTGAACGAATAGGTAGGTAGGGTACCTATCAGAGTTGGTCGAATTTTGCTTCATTTTTTTTTTTTGGAAATCTGCAAACAGTGGAGTCAAAATAGTTGCGAAATTACCCGAAAATGATGTGGTAAAATTTTCAGCTTCGTAACTCAATTTATAAACTTGCAAAAATTACTCAAAGTTGACTCGAAAAAATTTTTTTTTTGAAATTTTGTTCTAAAAATTGAATTATTGTACATATTTTTTGTACAGAATTATCAATCTTGGTAAATTTTTATCTTTTTCACTTCAGTCAGAGATTTTTTTAATGTCACTTTTTTGAGTTTTTTCACGATTTTCTGAAAAACTATGCAGGAAATTTTGTTGAGAAACGCCCTTCTGAAATGGATGTGAGGCACCAATTTTAGATGGGGGCTTTCAGCGGTGCTTGAAAAACGTTTTTTTTTTTCATGGTTTCTTAGTGAAATGGGACAAGCACATTTGACTGTTCATTTTAGGTACGTTTTTAGCCTGATTTTCTATATCATATTGCCAATGAAAACCAAACACTTACAGTACATCGACCAATGACGTTTGGAGCGGGGAATACCAATAAAATCAGTTTTGGGGTCGTAGAAAGCCATTAAGATAATTTTTGGCCATGTCAGATATTTATTTTTATTTTTTTCCCCCGAGACTAAAAATTATTTACCCAGTTTGATACCGACCAAAATCAATCAAATTTGGAAAATAGGCTTAAGTTGGCAAATAATTTGATATGCTGGAGTAGAGTTGACCTCAGATCAAAATTCAATAATGCCCAAATTTGGGAGAGGAGGTGCTGACGGCCTAAAATCGTAAAAAATATTCTCTTTTGAGCCAATCGATAGAGAATCTAAAGTTGTATAACATATTCAAAAATCAATTTCCTAAATCAATTAGGAGGGGAGATATGAGGCTTTTACCCTTTTTTGACATTGAAAAAGGGCTGCTCCTCAACTAGCTCCCCACCAAAATGATCTACAAAGTTTAAATTTGGTAGGTACATTCAGTAGGGGCATTAGATGTGTCTTTTGGGGATACCGACCTTTCAACTCTATTACACCCCCTCACAGCCCCGGAAATGTGGTTTTTTGGTCAAGTTTTCTCGTTTTTCTTATTTTTTGAACTTGTTCTTCGCATAACTCTCCTCCAAATAAAGCTAGGAAGCTGAAATTTGGTATGAACATTCAGTAAGGGCACTTTACATGTATCTTTTGGGAGTCTCAACTTTTCAGCCCCATTTCACCCCTTCACAGCTCAAAATATGTGGTTTTTTGGTCATTTTTTCCCATTTTTTGAGCTTGTTCCTCGTATAACTTCCCTCAAAATTGGGATAAGATGTTGAAATTAGGTATGTACAGTCAATAAAGACCCTAAATGTGCCTTTTCGGGGTTTTGACTTTTTAGGCCGACTGAATCCTTCTTATCCTCATCGCTGATTAGAAAAAATACATCGCAAAACGATACTTTTTTTCAATTCTCATGATTGTAAATTTGTCATGAAAATCAAAAAAATTATAAATTGCTTATGAGGGTTAAAAATAGATGAAATATGTTCCCTTTGATAAATATGTATATATTTTTTTTGAATACACTTTTCTAATTTTTAACAATTTATTTGAAAAGACGTGAAAAATGTACCATTTTTGAGTGCCCCTGAAAAAATCATCTATGGAAGATGGATTTTAAATTACGCATTTTGATCACGTTAAGTTGATGTCCAACATCCATTTCAGGAAGGCGTTTCTCAGAAAAAAAATTCCCTTCATAATTTTTTAGAAAATCTTGAATAAAGACAAAAAGCGATATTGTTTAAAACTCCCTGGAAAAAGATGGAAAGGGTGAAAATTTGCCAACACTTGTAATTTTGGATACAAATACGCCTAATAATTACATTTTTTTTTTAAATTTCAAACAAAACATTTATTCGATTTTTTGAAAATTTTTGAACTTGCAAGTTTAAAAATTTCAGTTAGGAGATGAAATTTTTACCACCTTTTTTTGAAGTTATTTAGTAATTATTGTGATGCTGCAGTTTGCAGATGTCAAAAAAAAAGCGAAGTCCAGCCCACCTTAGTACCTATATTAATCCAATACCCATACTTAAAGTGGTGAAAAAAAAATCACAAACATACATGAATTTTAACGACACCCCCCTCCCCCTTCAAAAAAATACTGTAAATAAAAAGTCAGTCTCATGTGTATATGTTCCGTTTCAAATCCATGCTACTTCGAGAAATTTTTTACTGATAAACGTTAAAAAATGAAGAGATTTGAAGGGCGTGGTGTAGACAATACAACAAGGTCGTAAAAGAAAATTTGTTCGCAATTTTTTTTCCAACCATGTTTGATCATGTTTTATCGATTAAACTTGAAGTAAAGTTTGTTCGCGACATTTCGTAGGATAGGACGACCTTTGTAAGTAATATTTTATTTGTACTTTCATGCCAAAATTTTCTCATCTTGTTTTTTATTCATTAACACGACTGAAATTAATCCACATAATACCTATAACATTTGACCACTATAATTCGCTATTTTTGATAATATAAAAAATACGTGATTTCAGGGCCAGTTAGGCATTAATTTCAGGCTCTGGAAAAATTTTTTTAAATTTCAATCTTTCTTGAAAAAACAAAAAAAAATTAAAAAAATTACCAATATATTACAGAAAAATTTTAATCCACTATTGAAATACTAAAAATTTTGAAATTTATCTCAACTGTTTTCAACATTAATTAACAAAAGTGTTGGAAGTCTTATTCGTGTGCGGAAGTATTATTTCAAAAGCATCTTCAGGAATGAAAATTAAATGCGCACAAAAGGGGCCGCCGGTTGTGTGTTTTACCTGAGCTTTTTCACATTTTAAAGATGAAAATTAGCTAAATAGAAAAAAGAAGAGGGGAGGGGAGAGGAGGGGTAAATATTTTTGAATAAAATTCGTTTATCCATTTCGTTTTCTACAGTAGCGTGTTCAGGAATTTTTCAAACACGAGGATCTTAATATTTTCCAATTAGTAAGGTGGGACGCATAATTTTTTTTAATAAAATGTATTCGGTATAAAATGGTCAGTTTATCTGGATTTCAGTCCTCAAAAACTATGAAGTGAACAGTAATCATAGGCAAGTTCCAAAAAATTTTCAAAAACACCATAGATACTATTTCTAAAAAGTTTATCACCAAAAATACAGACTTTTAAGCACACCGGGCTGAGCTAGAAATACAGTCTTGTATTTGAAAAATCTCATCATTTTTGTACATGTTTGAAAATATTGTCAGCAGCTAAAAACTTTTCGAGGCGAAGCGAAGATGAAATTTTGAAAAAATTGGATTTATAATCCGAGATAAAATTTTTCAAAATTTAGGTTTCGATTTCTGAAATGTTGTGAAAAAATTGATAGGCTCTCAATTATTTAGATTTTAAATATTACTTCAAAATGTAAAAAAGTTCAATTTTTCCATGCTTTGGGGGTTAGGTTCTATCGTTTCATTATTCCCTCTGCTTGAGTGCACCATTGCTTTCGAGAATTTTGATTTTAAATCTATGATCCTGAGGTAAATAAAGCATGGGTGTCCCCCCACCCACACCCACAACTTTGAATCTCTGTGTAACAAATTGTAAATAGCAAAGAAAAAATTTTGTACAAGTTCAAGATGAACCGCTTAAAATTTAACAAAATTAAATTATCAAAGAATCACATTTTCGGGGCTGTAAGGGAGTACAATGGAGCTGAAAAGCTGGGACCCCCCCCCTACAGGACATATCTAGGGCCCTTACTGAATGTACACAGTAAATTTCAACTTCCTAGCTCATTTTGGTGGGCAGATAGGGAAAGAATAGCTCTTTTTTATGGTCAAAAAGGGGAAACTCCTCATATCTCCTCACCTAATTGATTTAGGAGGTTGATTTTTAGATATGTTACACAATTTTGAATTCACTATCGATTGACTCAAAAAAGAAAAATTTTTGCATTTTTGACCCCTTCAGCACTCCCTTTCCCAAATTGAGACACAACTGAATTTTGACCCAAGGTCATCCCCACTCATATATATCTAATCCGTCTGCCAAGCTGGGCTAAATGACCAAATTTGAGCGATTGTGGTCAGTATCGAGTAGAATAAATGATTTTAATGTTCGGAGCGAAAAAAAATAAAATAAAAAAGTAAAAATAAATATCTGACATGGCCAAAAATTGTCTTACTGGCTTTCTAGGATGCCGAAACGAATTCTAGAAAAATTCCAACCCCCCCTCCCCTCTGTAATAGCCTGGTTTTCATTGGCAATATGGCCTAGAAAATCAGGCTAAAAACAAAAATGAAACCTGAGTCTGGTATCTTATTTATCTATCGAGTCTTTTGTAAAATTTTTCACTCCTTTTTCTGAAATTTCAAAATTTTTACAACTTCACACACCGTTCAAATTTTATCGAAATTACTGAAATATTTATTTGAGGGTTTAAAGAGGCTTAAGAAGTTAAGAGACGTCAGTTTGGAATTTTCCCAGAGATTGGTCCACGCGTCAATAATTAATACAAATTTTCAACCCATCTTATGATTATATTGTTTTACTATTTTCCCCACCATCATTACACTCAAACTGATCTAGATGTTGAGGGACGGTGGGAGGGGTGGGGTGGGGTTGGGTGGGAGGTGTTCAACATCTCAGTCCATTCTTTACTTCAAATCAACCAACTAAATCCGCCAATAAAGTCACACACGTGTTTTGAATTTTACAAAAAAGTAATTACATCTCATCGGGGTACCTCAGCAATATCCTTGTGCTCGCATCAATTTGGCCCAACTTCTTTGATAAATTGCTGCACATTACATAAAAAAGCACGTGTATCGGTCAAAAAAAAAAAAAAAAAAAAAAATAGTACCAGTGGTTATATCAATGTGTAGGTAATTCTAATAGTGGGTCGTACGTCTGAAGACAAGCTGTTAGTGTCTACATAGACATACATATATACAGTCGAGCAACACGTTATAATTCAAACCTATCTATTAACGTGATCATTTAATATTCGCGCTATTTTAGAATAATTTTCATACTCGTTCGCATCGCGAAAAACTAGTTTTAATTATGGGTTTTACTTTCGTTGCTCATTTAATGCGCGAAACGTCACGTACCTAACACAATTGTACGTAGGTATTGTTTTTTGAGCCAGTACAGAGAGTAATACATGCTACATTTGTACGCTTCTAAACACGTTTTTATCCATACAATTAACTCGAAAGACCATTGCTATGGTATGAAATAGCGTGGAGGGGGGGGGGGAGAAGGCGAGCAGACGGTAGGAAGGAAATTTTTCCGTATAATAAGGATAAGGTAGCAGATAGTTATGTGTTTACACGATGACGAGCAATGTGCCGCTTTTAAAGCTATAAACTTTCAAAGTCTGACTTGTATCAGTTCACAAGATAATAAAAGTGTTGTCATTAGGTAGGTAGTAGGCTAGGTATGGAGTTTATGCCACCCGCAAACTATGCACTATGTGTATGGATGGACCTCACTCCGCACAGTCTACGTATACATACTATGATGTATTTTCAAATGAGAGCTATAAATAACCGTTTTCGAACTGGTTTCCCTATTCCCCCTCTGAACCAACGAATGCTTATAGTGTTATTAAAAAGCTGAAATAGGCCGCTAATTTGATTCCTTCTTTATGTTATATGGTAAGATAATATCTCAATCAACCTCTGTTTCATGGTATACCTGCGAGATGATGAAGAACCGCTTTATCATGAATCATGAATGTGAACATCACCACTTCGTACGGTCTACACCACCATATTACCAGGCAGCTAGAGTGAAATTTTCAACTTACCAACTTCTAGTTTTACGTATACGAATAGTGAATGAAACTTGTTGAAAAAAATCGATCGATGGACAACAACGAATTATTTGTGATGTAAGGTAGTTTTCCAATAGGTGATAATTTTGTCATTCGAGCTGATTTGTGAGATAATCTTGCAATCGATCAAAAACATCAATGGTATTTTGGATAGTCTATTTAATTTAGAGTAGAACACCAGCATTGTTGAGCCCAGCTACGAATTAATCATTGCTTACATCAAATTCAAAGAAATAATCATACTCGCTTAAATTATATTATACAAACTGATTTTTTAAGCTCCCTAATATCTTTCCAGGGCATTTTTTCAGAGCATACTATAGTCCAGAGAATTTTTAACACTTTGCTGGCATTGAAAAAAAAAACATAGTAGCAAAATTCTTCTACACTCCCAGCCATGTTGGTATAACAGGAAATGAAAGAGTAGATGAACTTGCAAAAACAGCT